>ML093140.1:28964-52669 GCA_003697995.1 Taxidea taxus jeffersonii | reverse complement strand
AGGATGCTGTTGAGTCTCCATGTATTTGTGCTCTTTCCAAATTTCCTCTTGTGATTGAGTTCTAGCTTCAGAGCATTGTGGTCTGAAAATATGCAGGGAATGATCCCAATCTTTTGATACCTGTTGAGACCTGATTTGTGACCCAGGATGTGATCTATTCTGGAGAATGTTCCATGGGCACTAGAGAAGAATGTGTCTTCTGTTGCTTTGGGATGGAATGTTCTGAATATATCTGTGATGTCCATCTGCTCCAGTGTGTCATTTAAGACCTTTATTTCCTTGTTGATCTTTTGCTTGGATGATCTGTCCATTTCAGTGAGGGGTGTGTTAAAGTCTCCAACTATTATTGTATTCTTGTCCATGTGTTTCTTTGATTTTGTTATTAATTGGTTTATATAGTTGGCTGCTCCCATGTTAGGGGCATAGATATTTAAAATTGTTAGATCTTCTTGTTGGACAGACCCTTTGAGTATGATGTAGTGTCCTTCCTCATCTCTTATTATAGTCTTTGGCTTAAAATCTAATTGATCTGATAGAAGGATTGCCACCCCAGCTTTCTTCTGATGTCCAGTAGCATGGTAAATTGTTTTCCACCCCCTCACTTTCAATCTGGAGGTGTCTTCAGGTCTAAAATGAGTTTCTTGTAGGCAGCATATGGATGGGTTTTGTTTTTTTATCCATTCTGAAACCCTGTGTCTTTTGATTGGGGCATTTAGCCCATTTACATTCAGGGTAACTATTGAGAGATAGGAATTTAGTGCCATTGTATTGCCTGTATGGTGATTGTTACTGTATAATGTCTCTGTTCCTTTCTGGTAATACTTTTAGGGTCTCTCTTTGCTTAGAGGACCCCTTTCAATATTTCCTGTAGAGCTGGTTTGGTGTTTACAAACTCTTTCTGTTTTTGTTTGTCCTGGAAGCTTTTTATCTCTCCTTCTATTTTCAATGATAACCTAGCAGGATAGAGTATTCTTGGCTGCATGTTTTTCTCGTTTAGTGCTCTGAATATATCATGCCAGTTCTTTCTGGCCTGCCAGGTCTCTGTGGATAAGTCTCCTGCCAATCTAATATTTTTACCATTGTACGTTACAGACTTCTTGTCCCGTGCTGCTTTCAGGATTTTCTCTTTGTCGCTAAGACTTGTAAATTTTACTATTAGATGGCGGGGTGTGAGCCGATCCCTATTGATTTTGAGGGGTGTTCTCTGCACCTCCTGGATTTTGATGCTTGTTTCCCTTGCTGTATTAGGGAAATTCTCTACAATAATCCTCTCCAGTATACCTTCTGCTCCTATTTCTCTTTCTTCTTCTTCTGGAATCCCAATTATTCTAATGTTGTTTCGTCTTATGGCATCACTTATCTCTCGAATTCTCCCCTCGTGGTCCAGTAGTTGATTGTCTCTCTTTTGGTCTGCTTCATTATTCCCTGCCATTTGGTCTTCTATATCACTAATTCTGTCTTCTGCCTCATTTATCCTAGCAGTAAGAGCCTCCATTTTTGATTGCACCTCATTAATAGCTTTTTTTATTTCAACTTGATTAGACTTTAGTTCTTTTATTTCTCCAGAAAGGGCTTTTATTTCTCCTGACAGCGTTTCTCTAATATCTTCCATGCCTTTTTTGAGCCCGGCTAGAACCTTGAGAATCGTCATCCTGAATTCCTGATCTGACATATTACCAATGTCTGTATTGATTGGGTCCCTAGCCTTCTGTCCTGTCTCCTGCTCTTTTTTTTTGTGGTGAGTTTTTCTGCCTTGTCATTTTGTCCAGATAAGAATCCGCTGTTCTCCTTGTTAAGTGAACTTGGTCTTGGCTGTATTTCTTTGATCTTCTGGGGGAGGGGCCTGTTGTAGTGATTCTCAGGTGTCTTTGCCCCAGGCGGAGTTGCACCGCCCTTACCAGGGGCCGGGCTAAGTAATCCTCTCAGGTTCATTTTCGGGAGCTTTTGTTCCCTGAATGCTTTCCGTAGAGTTCCGGAGGACGGGAATGACAATGGCGGCCTCCCAATCTCCGGTTCAGAGGAGCCGAGAGCTAGGGGCCCCAGTCTTCAGTGCGCCTTCAGAGAAAAGCGTTTAATCCCTCCGGTCTCCTCAGCCCCCGTTTGCGCCCGCAGACCGCGCTCAGAGAAAATCGTGCGTCATCAGTCCCGCCTCACTGGCTTCTGGGAGCGCTCCGAGCTCACCCAGCCTGTGTCCAAGCGTCTCTGTCTCTGGCAGAGTCCCCCCTGGAGTCTCCGAACCCCGTAGATCCCTGAGCTCTCCCGGGTCGGAGTCTCCCCGGATCTTGTGGGGACCCCTCGCACAGAGCACCAGCCCATGTTACAGATTACGGTTCACGGTAACTCCGGGTTGAGAGTTCACTCCTCGGCTCTGTCTCCGCAGCTGGCTTCCCCGCTCTAATACCTGTGAGCTCTGCAACACTCAGACACCCCCGATCCTTCTGTGACCCCGCGGGACCTGAGTCCACGTTGTCCCCGTGAGGTCTTCACCCCAGTTTAGCCTCTGGAGTGATGTCCCTCCGTGGAGCCGACTTTTAAAAGTTCTGATTTTGTGCTCCGCCGCTTGCCGGGAGCCGGCCCCTCCCCCTGGGGTCTATCTTCCCGTGGCGTTGGATTCACTTCTCCGCTGGTCCTACCTTTTAGAAAGTGGTCGATTTTCTGTTTCTAGAATTGTTGTTTTTCTTCTCTTTGATCTCCTATTGGATTCATATGTGTTCGGAATGGTGTGATAGGCTATCTAGCTGATCTCCTGCTGGCTGATGTCGTCTCAGCCTCCTACTTCTCCGCCATCTTGACTCCTCCCCTATTTATGTATTTTTATAGCTCATATCTCATTTTTTAAGTGCAGAATAATATTCCAATGTCTGGATATACCATAGTTTACTTTTCCATTCACCTAATAAAAGGATGTTTTGGTTGCTTCCAAGTTTGGACAACTATATAAAAAAAAAAAGCTACTATAAACGTCTTTATGCAGGAACATTAGAAACATGAGTTTCTAACTCCTTTGAATAAAGACCAAGGAGCACAGTTGCTAGATTATATGATAAGAGTACATTTAATTTTGTAAAAACACACAAAATTGTCTTCCAAAGTGGCTGTACCATTTTCATCCCCACAACCAATGAATGAGAGTTCTTGTTGTTCTACATCCTTGTCAACATTTGGTGTTGTCAGTGTTCCAGATTTTGGCCCTTCTAAGAGGTGCATAGAGGTATCTCATTGTTGTTTTAATTTGCATTTCACTGATAACATATGATGTGAAGCATCTTTTCTGATTATCTATTTTAGTGAGGTGTCTGTTAAAGTTTTTGACCCATTTTTTAATTGGGTTATCTATTTTATTATGGTTGAGTTTTAAGCATTTTTTGTATATTATAGATAACCATATTTTATCAGATGTGGTTTTTGCAAATATTTTCTCCCAGCTTATGTCTTGTCTTCTAATTCAATTGTTTTGGAAATTTCTGATACTTATAGTGAAAGAATAATTTAAAAAGTAAAGCTTAAATGAGAAAATTAAGAATGTGAGAATGGATTATCTAGAAATGCACCACCTCATATATATGTATTTGTGACTTAGATATATATATAGGAAGAGAGAGATATTGAGAGAGCAAAGCCAGTAGCTAAGCTCTGAAGAATTCACATTATGTCACCCTACCTCATTCACACTATGTCTAGTAGAGCACAGATGGAGTAGACACACCACAGAGGATTCAAGGAAAGAAAGTCCTCCCCTGAATGCTCTACTTTTTTTTTTTTTTTTTAATAAGAAGATGATACAGAGATAATCCAGGACACTATTTCATAATGGGAAATTCCTGATTTAAGAAACGGCTTTGTAGAAAGGAGTACCTCTGGGGTTGTTAGGAGGCAGATACCATTTTATTCTTATGTTGAGTTAACTCACTCTTGTTAGGCCAGCTCTTGCTAAGCTACCTAAAAAGGAATGGAATGATTCTCCAGTGCCATCTGAATTTTGAGTTTAATTTTAGCTATTATAATCACAACAATCAAAATAGTTTGAAAGCAATTTGATGTACCTACAAGTTATACTAAGTAGTATATTAAAAGAGAAATACCAAGCTTATTTCTAATACTAAATTTTACAAAGCTGAAAATACAGTAGAATATTAGAAAGAAAATATCAAACTTATTTCTAATAGTATATTTTACAAGACTGAAAATACAGTAGAATATGAGGACTCTCGAGATTTCCCATGACAGGCTTCCTCATATAAAACTGAACTTCATCTAAAAAGTAAAGAAAAAATGTCTAAGTTAAATCAGCCCAAGCATCATTCTTTGATATAGCTGCAAGTTAAATGCCAAAAAGAAGTATAAGATATGGGGAGATGCACAAGATTGCTAAGGAAAATCATATTACATTTTATGAATAGTTTCCAATAAATATGATTTTATATAAAATGCAGTAGAGAAAAATTGTAAAAACATTTTCTGCCATTCTAATAAAATTGAGTCTAATATTTTTTACTAAGAAATTTGAAGGCTTATTTTAAATATATTTTACATACATAGTTTAATAAGCAAAATTATTTTTCTACATTTTAATACTTTCAACATGTCTGAAGTTTTGTTCATATTTAACTACAATCATGTAAATTAAAATGAAAATAGAAAAAAGTTTAAAGAAGTGCAAAAATATGTTTCTTTAAGGATTCAGTATAAAGCATGTTTATAATTAGACTAGAATGTGTTCAACTTTAGATCTATATGAACATTACTTATACTCCTTTAAGGTCTATGACCTAAAAAAAAAAAAAAATCAATTTACCCATCAGGTACATAGGATTCAAAAGAGATTGGGAATCCAATATTCATTCTTCACCAAATACTTACAGTTATGGACTAATTCAGGTTCTCAGGATATATCACCAAGCAAAAGAGGTAAAAATGCCAGCCCTTGTAAAGCTTACTTTTTTTTTTCCCCTTTGGAAGAGACATAAAATAACATACTCACATATAACATATAACATATTCACAAAAGATAATTGGTAATTTAAAAAAATCAAGCTGAGAAAAGACATAAGGGACAGAATGGGTGAATTTCCACTTATAGGGGAGCCAGGGAACACATCATTAAGAAAATGATTTTTAAGCAAATATCTGAAGGAAGTGAGAGTCTGCAGATATGTATCTGGGAAGAGAGCAAGCTTTCTAGGCAGACAGACTATCATAGCAAAGTTTTTGCCCATAGTATTATGATAACAAGAAGAAGGCCTGTGTGGCTGGATGAGAGTGACCCACAGGCAGGACAGCTATGCATTGAGCTGAAAGAGGTGAGCTTCCAGATCACATAAGGCTCTGTAGACCTAATAAAGGCTTTGTGTTACTTGGAGACAGATGGAAAGACAATATGGGTTTTGAACAGAAGAATGACATGATCTGACTTACTTTTTTTTTCCTGGCTTACATTTTAAAATTTACATTTTTAAATGATCACCTCAGTATATCAGGGAACAAGGACTGCAGAAGTCCAGTTAGGAGACCATTGAAATAATCTAGATGAGAGAAGATGATGAACTACCAAGTTCTTGGTACATGGTACTGGTTGGGAGACATGGTTAAGAGAACTACAGGGGCGCCTGGGGGGCTCAGTGGATTAAGCCTCTGCCTTTGGCTCAGGTCATGATCTCAGGGTCCTGGGATTGAGCCCTGCATCAGGCTCTCTGCTCAGCAGGAAGCCTGCTTCCCCCTCTCTCTGCCTGCCTCTCTGCCTACTTGTGACCTCTCTCTGTCAAATAAATAAATAAAATCTTTAAAAAAAGAGAGAGAGATAGAACTACAAGATTGCTGATGCACTAGAGTATTAAATAAAGAAAAGGAGGTGGGAAAAAAAAAACACTACCCAAATTATTGGTTTGGGCAAATGAAAGAATGGCACTAATATAGACCCAGGTAAAATTTTAAGCACTTTGCCTGGCACAAGCCAAGCACTCAGTACAAATGAAGGATGGATTGGGCATTCTAAACAGAAAACACAGAAGCACAATGGATAGTAGATATGGTATAATACTGTAAATGGATATTGCCAAGTGGTAAGGTGAGAGGCAGAGCATTTAAGTAGATGAGGCACACAGAAGTCAATTTACAGGTTTTTATAAGACATCATAAACCTCAACTAAATGTGTTAGTTGAGAAAGAGAGGCAGAGCCAAGTATTGGTAATATGTACATGTAATATACAAATGTATTACATTACATGTATCCTGTGTAATCTTGTTATATATAAAACCTCAGCTCTGCCCCTATTTCCCAAATAACAAAAGATAGATGTTGGGATGGGAGAAGAGAAAGAGAGAAAATAGATATGGAGAGACTTGACCATAACTTGAGTTCCTCACTCAAGAACCCTAAGGTCAGCTCCTCCCCTTTCTTCCCACATATTAATGTAGAAAGCACATTATATGTGCTTTGGGGGAAGAGGGGAAAGAAGCAAAAAATTCCCCCATTTTGCACAAATTTGGATTATATTCCTGTCATTTGCTACAGAAAAGTCATAACTAATTATATCAACTTAGATGCATATGAATAATACCATTTGTATCCTGATAGGGAGTCTCCGGTGTTAAAGTAAATCTTTTCTCGGTACATAATTAGCAAATAGCTTCACATCTCTGCCCTAATTTCAGTCTAAGTGTTCTAAGTATTCTCCTGTCATTATCCCAACTCTATTTCATACCATGATTTTTGTCACATGCTGATCTGTATTCTATACTCTTCCACATGATTCACTCAGTATTTCTCTTGATATGACTAGTGACCAGATATAGTCCATTTCTACAATTGTTCAAATTTAGGTTTTTAATTATAGTATTTTATATTTCAATAATGTCAGCTACATTTATTCTTAACACCTATTGTAGAAATCCAGAATACATTGCTAAGGAAGTTCACTCTTCTCCATTACATACTCAATAAATCTACCTTAGAGCTCATTGCTGTTTATTGTTTATTGCTGCTATGCCAGTGTGTGTGTGGGGGGGGGGGCAAGCTTGCATGCATGAATTCATGTGCATGTTTATGAACTAAGGTTGTATATGCATATATGTACAGTATAAAGAAGGATTATAAACACCTATATAATTACCTTCCAGGTTGAGAAATAGAACATTGCCAGTAATTTAGATGTCCTCTCCTCTACCATATGTGCTTCTCGTGTATCACATCTCCCTTCTTCCCCCAAAGATGATGATTTTGACTTTTGTGATAAACATTCCATTTTTTAATACTTACTATCTACGTCTTTAACACAATTGCTAGTTTTGTCTATTTTAAATTTATAAACTTACCAATAAATAAATAATTAAATTTATAAACTTATACCATGACATAGATAGCTTAATTTTGCTTGTAAGATATATTTCTAGTAATGTGTGCAGTTATAATTTATTTCTACAGATACATAGCATTCCATTGTAAAACTATTTCATTTATTTATGCAGTGTCCTGTAGTAGAGTTCTCAAATAGAAATAGTAAAGCCTTCAATCTAAAGATGCCCTCAAAGAATTCATTGCTCAAATAAAAAATATTATTTGGCTTTGTGTCCCCAAAAATGTGTCCTCCACGTAAGAACAAGAAGTTTTCAACAAACTTCTTTACTCTAGAACTTTTTTTTTAAGATTGTATTTATTTATTTGAGAGTTCATGTATGCGTGCTCATGCACACACACACACACACACACACACACACAAATGAGCATGGCAGGAAGGGCAGAGGGAGAGAGACAAGCAGACTCCCCTCAGAGCAGGGAGCCTAATGCGGGGTTCAGGGCTCAATCCCAGGACCCGGGAATCATGATCTGGGTCAAAGGCAGACACTTAACAGACTGAGTCACCCAGGGAGCCCTTAGAACTTTTCAAAGGCATACACATTCTAAAGACTTTTTTTTTTTTTTTAAAGAACTGCTGTATCTTTTTTTTTTTTTAATTTGACAGAGAGAGAGAGAGATCACAAGTAGGCAGAGAGAGGCAGAGAGAGAGGAAGGGAAGCAGGCTCCCTGCCTAGCAGAGAGCCCAATGTGGGGCTCGATCCCAGGACCCTGAGATCATGACCTGAGCTGAAGGCAGAGGCTTTAACCCACTGAGCCACCCCGGTGCCCCTCTAAAGACATTTTTAATCTACAAGTGGGATATCTTGTGGCAGTATTTTACCAGACACATTTACTAGAGAACTCTTCAAATAACATCTCTCAGGGTATGTGTTTCAAAGAAAATACTTTGGCAAGTGGTACTCAGGCGCTACTTCTTTTTTTTTTTTTAAAGGTTTTATTTATTTGACAGACAGAGATCACAAGTAGGCAGAGAGGCAGAGCGGGGGTGGGGGGGGTGGAGGAAGCAGGTTCCCTACTGAGCAGAGAGCCCAATGCGGGGCTCCATCCCAGGACCCTGGGATCATGACCTGAGCCAAAGGCAGAGGCTTGAACCCACTGAGCTGCCCAGGCGCCCCTCAGGCGTTACTTCTTGTGTCAAATACTCCTTTTGTTCCAATCTCTCCCTCACTTCCTTCAGCCAGCAGTTTGCCTCATGTATGTGTGTGCCATAAAGTACCACAGTCTGTTTTGTTGTGTTTTGTTTTGTTATTTTCAGAGGAGATGGTTCTCTCTAGAGGCACATAGTGCACTTTTGACCCCACTCATATCCTTTTACTTTCTTTGAGAAAGCAATTAGCTTGATGCCTCCCTCAATTGTGCTCCCTGGCAATTCCATCTTACCAGGACGGAAATAATTGTATTTTCATTGATTCCTGGACTCACGGCTAAGATTGAGACTATAGTAATAAAATATTCAGTCAATAATCTGGATTGCATATGGAAAGAACAAATTCAAGATTTTTCAAGACATATTATAAAACTCATGAGTGTCCACTGTCAGAGGCTATTATAATGTAAATAAATCAGTAAAAATTACATTTCAAGCCAAATATATTTCCTTTATGGCCACTACCATATTTTATGCATGAAATTATGAATTGTGTGCAATACATTTTACAGGTAGTCCCTGGTAGTAGCCCAGTGGAATTAAATTGGGTTTAGAGTAAATCAACTTTGCGTAGCTCAATTCAAGATGACTTTTAACCCACTTGAAGGACTGAAGATGTAAAAGACTAAAGATATATGTAGCTCTATCTGTGTGTTCTTATTTTTAGGCACAGACCTGAATTTCTTTTGGATATGCCAGAACTTTTTTGCATCTATATATTTTGATGCTTGCCCATTTGTATCTACTCTCCTGCGCAAGCAGCTTGCTATCCCATTCCCCCTCCCTTTTTTTTTTTTTTTGCAGCTTCCAGGATTACAGGGTCAACAGTGTCTCCTCCGATAAAGTGGCTGCTCCACTCTAAGATCCTTTGACATACATTAGGATACACACCCTCTCCCACTTTTAGGAAGGCATTGAGAATCCGTACATACTGCCTACGCTGATAACTGTAAACAAAAATTACATTTAATTTTGCTGGCTAACAAAAACTTTGTTTGGCTTTTTAGATGAGTTTTTGAGCCCGGGGCACAAACACATAAATGCTTTCATGAAAGCTTATACATCAAAATCATTGCATTGGGTCTGAGACGAATTTCTCAACATTTCCCCAACATGTCTTATAAGTCAACTTAGAGGAGAGCAATATAGGAAAAATTATAGAAAGGCATGTCATAAGAGGCTCTTAAAGAACCCAATTTACTTGTATTTTAAGTCAAAATTTTGTTCAAACATGTCTTCTCTACAAAATGGTTTCTCAGACCCAGAGAGAAACCCTCTTACTCCATGCAGTAGAAACCAACAATTGTCAACTGTGGTATAAGGACTCAGACCAGGACATCTTATTTTTATTATGGTTAATGTTAAGAATTTCTTTTTAATCTTATAATCATTGGTTAAAAAATACCTTACAAGGAAATCATTGCATGAAGGAGAACCTGAAGTGAATCTCACTAGTTTGGATGACAATGAACAAATACAAAGCTAGTGTGAACATACTAAAGAACACACAAAAAAGAATGTGCTTGTGTAATGACTGGCCCCCGTGTGAGGTTGCTGTTAGCTGTAATGGAGGTGCTGGTTGTTATGGTAATCATTAAGGGTACCTATCTGAAAGGAAATGAGAAAACAAATTATTACTTAGTTAGGAAATTAGGGTTTAGTAAGGAAGAAGGTATAGTACCAACTGTCTTAATCATCTTTCAGTATATTGAGTTAAAAAATACTAATACAATTATTTGAATACAGATTTCAGTGTATGCAGAGAGATATTATCACACTCTGATTTTTGTGTTCCCTGGAATTTACCATACTACGAGTTGAGCTATGGCAGTAGAAATCATCATCATCTGTACTGAATAGTGCATACGAACAGCTAAATATAAATAAACAGGGCTTACGTAAGGGGCGTTGGATTTAGTTGTAAACTCTGTTCTAGAGAATAAAGATGCAGTATGTTAAACATCAAAAGTAAAAGACTGATCAGCATGACAAGAAAAACTACGATAAAAGAATGGCACTAAATTTTTTTTAAAAAGTATAGAGGAAAAGTACTAATATAATAAAAAATAATTAAATGTAGTGCAGAGGCACAAGCTAGGCTAGGCAATACTTAGACATGTTATTTTTGCAACTTGCTCTTATTCCAACTTTGCTGAAGTACAATTTACATACAATAAAATGCACTCATCACAAGTGTGCCATTTGATCAGATTTAACACCAGGAATTCCAATACATTCCAATGAATATATTGACCATCACAGTCAAGGTGAAGATAATGACTTTTACCCCCCAGATTTCCCTTGTGACTCCCTTTCCATCAGCTGACCATATTACCATCTCAAATAACCACTGATAACTTTGTCATTAGGTATTAATTTCACCTTTCATAGAACTTCATATTAACAGAATTATACAATAAATACTCTTTGTCTGGCTTCTTTTTGTTCAGCATATTTCTCATATTCATTTTGTTATTGTTGTTATAAATCAGTTGTTTGTTCTTTTTTTATCACTGAGCAGAATTCCAGTGTATGGCCATCCCACAGTCTGTTTATCCATTCGCTGGTGAAAGACATTTGTAGCATTTCCAACTTGGGGCTAATAGAAATAAAGCTGTTACTGATGTTAATGTCAGGAGGAGTTTATTCATGTCATGAGAGGGTCAATTATAGGGCATATTTTTACATTTTTCTTAAATAATGGACATGCAATTCTACTCCTGGACTCACTATTCTGTTCATTTGGTCCAATCATCTATCCTGATGTTTCACCACACTTTCTCAATTACTCTAGTTTTGCAATAAATTCTAATATCAGGTCATGTAAATCCTCCATCTGTGTTCTTTTTCAAAATTGTTTTGGCTTTTTTAGGCCTCTGTATATTCTTGTAAAGTTGATATACAGTTTATCAATCCCCTACCCTGCCAAGAAAGCTTGATGGGATTTTGATTGGGAGTACATTGGGTCTATGGATCAACTCAGGTAGAACTGACTTTCAACAATATGAGTCTTTTAAGGCATAACTATATCTTTCCATTCATATAGTTATTTAACTTTTGTAACTCTCTGTACATATCTTGGTTAAATTTATTCCAAACACCTCATGTTTTTTAATGTTATTTTAGATGGTCTATTTTGATTTTATTTCCCTGTTTCTGATCACTAGTGTATGGACATACAATTAATTTTTTCAAGTTTTATTTAGATTCTAGTTACTTAACATGTAGTATAATAGTGGTTTCAGCAGTAGAACTTAAGAGTTCATTACTTACATATAACATCCAGTGCTCATCACAACAAAGGCCCTCCTTCATACCCATCGTCCACTTAGCCCATTCCCCCTCCCTCCTCCCCTCCAGCAACTCTCAGTTTTTTCAGTATAGTTGAGCCTCTTATAGTTTGCCTCTCTCTCTCTCTCTTTTTTTTTTCTTACTTCCTTTGGGTTCATCTGTTTTGTTTCTTAAATTTCACATATGAATGAAATCATGGTATTTGTCTTTTCTGATATTTCAATTGGCATAATAGACTCTAGCTCTATCCACATCATTGCAAATGGCAAGATTTTATTCTTTTTGATGGCTGAGTAACAATCCATGGACATACAATTAATTTTTATGCTTTGACCTTGTATTCCAGCTTCTATCAATGCTGGTAGCTATTTGGGAGATTCTTTAGGATTCTCTAGATGTGCAGTCATCTTATTTATCTGTCTTCTTATTTATCTGCTTTTCCTTATTTTTCTTGCCCTACCGTATGGAGTAGGCACCCAAATAAAATGTTACATAGAAGTAGAGAGATTTGAAGTCCATGTCTTTTTTTCTAACTAAGGCAAATATCATTGTCCAATGATAGCTAAATATTTCTCATAACATCTTTTAAAAGTCTGAGAAGGAATGCCTGGCTGGCTCAGTCAGTTGAGTGTCTGACTCTTGAATTTGGCTCAGGTCATGATCTCAGGGTCATAAGATTGGGCCCTGTGTCAAGCTACATGCTGAGCCTGAAGCCTGCTTATACTGTCTTTTTCTTGCATATAGCTGGATTCTATTTTCTAATATATCTGGGGAATTTTTACTTCTTTATTTCTGAGGGATATTGGTCTGTAAGTTTAAAACAATAATGACTTTATAAGGTTTTAATATCAAGTAATACTGGCCTCATGAAATAAGTTGGAAAACATTCCTAATATCCTTTATTTTATGAACAAGATTGTGTAATATTAAATGTTCAAGAGAATCCATCAATAAAGGCATTTATAACTAGGGTTTTCCTTTGTGAGATGAATTTCTATTAAAATTCTATTAAAATTTCAATTCTTCAGGCTTTTGGATTTTCTATTTATTTTTGTGTCAGTTTTGATAGTGTCTCTTTAATGGAATTTGTCCACTTAAACTAAGTTGCATAACTTATTGTTGTATAAGTTGTATAGCTAACAAATTTATAAGTGTTCTGCACAAGCTCCACTCAAATCTTTGCAATTTAACACTCAGGAGCTAATAAGAAATTTTTTAAAAATTAACTGAGTTTGTACAATACTATACTATTTTATTTTATTTTTTTAATTAAGATATAATGTGTTGTTTGCTTCAGGGTTACAGATCTAATGAATCATCAGTCTTACACAATTCACAGCACTCACTATAGCACATACCCTCCCCAATGTCCATAATACAGCCACTCCATCCCCCCCACCGCCACCCAATTCCTCCTACCCCCCAGCGATGCTCAGTTTGTTTCCTGAGATTAAGAGTCTCTTATGGCTTGTCTCCCTCCCCAGTCCCATCTTGTTTCATTTTGAAAATATATATCTGTGCCCCACTGAACAAGGTTATGTTTGGAACTATAAGAATATTTCAATAAGTATTTCTTAAGCATTTTTTCTCCTTCTAGAAAATTATGTTTAAATCTAATATATATGATCATTTTATACTCATTCCATCAATAACTTAATATTTTGAGTACTATTTTATATAAAGAAATATTTAGAACATATAGTTTTTTCATTAGTTGTATTAAGAAATATTCTTTGCAAGATCCTGAGAGAAAAGAAAACTAATGTTTCACAGTATCCACACTAAACCAGCTCCAAGTTTCACTGCTTTAAAAGTAAATTATAGGCACTAGTTGTTTTTCAAAGCATCAAGAAAGAATTTATTAATATTTTTCAGAGAGGAACTGAACTCCAGAATAGAACAAAAGTAAACAATTATTAATGACCACAGATATTTATTCTTTGGAATTCTGTATTTTCTCATTGTTGAAATAGGAGAATTTGTTTCTTGTCCCACAGCAACATAACTGCCTCAGAATTGAAAACTTCATATAATCATAAGTCCTAAGAAGTTTAGTAATTCATCTTCAGGGTATGCATAAGTAATCTATTTTCTGGAACTATTTTATTACTTTATTACTTATTTTATTACTTATATTTAATGGGTACAGGTGTGTAATTTGCCTCCTTATGTAGATTACAGTTTCAGGGATAGAGACTAAGAGTATAGTTCTTTGTCAAGTAGTAGCAATACTATTTAAAAGAGTATTGGGACATTAGCCAACTTAATCTCTATAAACCTAAATTTCCTCATCTGTAATATGAACTTAAAAATTATGACTTTTTCTTGACATAATAAATGTAGGTCAAAATCTAGCATGTAGAAACACTAAACCAATTTTAAATAATAACTGTAACAATAACAACAATAATAATAGAAACACTGTCTGCTGATTATCCACTTTGGTCCTTTTCCCATTTCCGTATTGTACTTTCAGCTAAATTCAATCCATGCACAGATTTGGTATGGCCCATCAGAAATGTCTTTTATATTTTAAAGGCTGAAAAAAAAGAAGAAAGAAAGAAAGACAAGGAAAAAGAAAAAAACAAGGAATCAAAACCAAAGAAAATCAAAGATCTTATGACCTACAAAACTACTATTTTTGCTATCTACCTTGACAGAAAAGGTTACTGCCCCCTTACTGAGTTATATGCAGTTAATGTGTGTATTTAATTTCATATTTAATCAATACTTATCTTCAATAAGTATAATAATAAGATAATAACCTTAGGTTTGATTAATTGATTAGCTTACTCAAGTTAGATAAATGGAAAAGAGTACACAGAAATGAATCAATTTAGAGCCGTGTTTTGAATAATATGGCTGAAATTTCTACTTACATATAGTAAGTATTGCTTTACAACAGTTTTATAAGTTTTTTCAGCTCAATCATGTAAAGCATAATAAATAATGGAGTATTTCACAAATGGTTGTAAATGGCCAATTAAATGGTGCAAAAGTTGAACAAAACCAAAAGAAAATTATAGAAATTCATTTTGTTAATTAATTGAAGTGACTGATTTGACAATTAAATGATGCCAGCTAAAATCATCTCTCCATTTCTGCTACTTTAGGGGGGTTTTGTTTGCTTTTTGGAAACAATAAACTTTAAAAAACTAATTTGTATAACTAAAAATATTATCTAAACTGCATGGCAGGTAGAATTCCAAGATGACCCCCAAGATCCTCAGCCTGATGTACACATACCTCCTGCCAGTTACTCAGTCAAAAACTAAGATAAGTACTCTGTGTAAATAAGGTCTCAAATTAGTTGCCTGTGAAATAAGAAGATTATCCAGGGAGTCTGACTTAATCACCTGAAGTCAGATACAGAGGAAGTAAGAAATTAAAACTTGGAGGGATTCTGCAGATGAGAAATTCTTTTTTGTCTTTGAAGATGGTGAGTTCATGGGTTAAGGAATGTGGATAGCAACTGGGAAATGAAATTGGCCCTTGGTGACAACCTTGAAAGAAAACAAAGACTTAGTCCTACAACCACAAAGAACCAAGTTCTGCCAAAAACCTGAATGAAGAATGAAGTTGGAAGCAGATTCTTCTCCAGAACCTCTAGCCTAGAACTCAGTGCATCTGACAGTCTGATTTTAGCTTGTGAGACCCCAAGCAGAGAACCCCATCTGGTATGTATAGATTTCTGACCTATGTTCTCTTAAGCTATTAAAGTTGAGGTGATTGTTATTCAGCAATGGAAAACTTATACCAACAAGCATTTTCAAAGTCTTAAATTTCTCATATTTGGGCATTTTTATTATTTAAAATTTTTAAGTTTGCCAATTTTCATTCACACCACACCAGGTCAACAGAGACTTAGTAAAATTGTCTAAACAGAGATCATATTAAATTTAAAATAGATGATTCTTAAGATTTCAGGTTTCTCAGGCAGAGAAATGACAGACACATGTATGATTTCATAACTCTTTATTAACTTTTCTTTTCAATTTCACAGTAATGATAGTTAATATGAAGTTTTCAAAATAAGTTCATAGGTAAAGTCAATCAAAATTCTTGCAACAAATATTCATCTTATTTTATGAGATTATGTTATGGTCGAATGGTTTCATCCCTAAAAACACTATAACCGATCTGAAATGTTTCTAATACTTTCAGTTTTGAATTTTTGCCCGCGGAAGACTATGAGTCTCATCTAGCTATCATGATATTTGTTTCAGGCACAAAAAACAAAAAGACAAAAAAGAAAATAATTTTTGAGCCATTTTTACTGCCAAGTGGACCATGTTCAATACTGTGGTATCATACTTTTGCTATAGATTCACAAATGTAACTTTTCCTGAAGGCAAACAAACATATTAGATAGGAGATTAAGGAACCACTGCAGTGCTTTTCAAAAAATATTTGCCCCAAGTCATGTCTCCTGAGTTCCAAAAAATGTCTTGTCCATTACAGTCTGTGGAATTGGAGAAACTGAATAACAGGAAAACAGTATGTGTCAGACATACTCTGCTAAATTTTCTGGAAATATTTTTTCTGCTATGTGCAGAGTATTCATCAGCATGATCTTTTTAATCTTTACAGCCAGACTGTAAAGTAAATCCCATTATTATCCCCATATTACAGATGAGCAAACTGAATACAGTGGGGTTAAGCACCATGTCTAAGACCACAAAGCCATCAAGAGGCTGAATCAGGATCTCAGTGAGGCATACTAGTCTCATCTGCTTAACCATTGCCCAATATTGCCTCCATACCTGAATATGAGGAACTGAATACCTCCAAGTTAAATCTAGTTACTTAATAAATGCTTAACTTAAATAGTAAAAATATTACAGAAAATTTCATATATAACAAGATTAAATGTTAAATTTGATCTGGTGTCTATTTGATAATAAAAATAAACTCCTTTAAATTACATGTGGCATAAGGACTGTCTTTAAAGGTTTTATTCATGTTTTTACTTATCTCTTATTAGTAGCTGTATTTAACTGTGGCAAGAGGACATATTGCAAACTGATATTTGCAAACACGTGAAATTTGATGAGACTCGCTTACAATGTCAATAAATGTAATACTTGCAGTGTTCCATGATGCTCCATGAAGTGGTTCATGGAAAGCATCTGTACTCTGTCACAGTTGGCTGCACATATGCCTGTAAATCATGTCAACTAGGTCATATTTGCTAACTGGGGGACAAAAATTTGCTAATTGGGGTGTCACACACTTTGAATCTCAACTGGTTGTTTTCTGCTTGTTTTATTGGCTATGGAGAGTATTATACCATGATTGTGGACTCATCTATTTTTCCTTCTAGTTATATTTATTTTTGTTTTTTTTGTTTGTTTCTAAATGGAACTATGTAGTTGGTTGCTTGTAGATTTAGAATTCCTCGAGGACTATTTTATCATTATGAAACGTTCCTCTTTTCTCTTAAAAAAATATGTTAACCTACAGTCTACTTTGTCTGATAATCTGATAGCTATACCACCCTTTATTGACTGGATTGTTTTTGGGTTTTTTCCCCATCCTTTAGGAACCTGTGGTTTGTTGATTTAAAAAGCTGTGTGTTAGAAATTCCATGTTTCTACCTTGCCTTGCATATGGTAGGAGCTCATAAATTATTTGTTGAACAAACAAGTGAATATATGTTTAGATGAATGAATGAATGAATGGCTTTGAATCTACGTTTTCTGACTTAGACTTTCTTTCAAATTCCTTCCAAATGCATTGTCTTTATTTGGCTGCCATATAGTTTTACATTTATTAACAACCATCTCCCTTCACTATATATTCCCCCAGGTATAATGATTTTATGAGGTATAGCTTATATAAAGTACCAATTGACATATAGCCCTCTCTCCAGAGCTTGCCAGAGAGTGCAAGTTACGGTGGACACAGTGAGCATGCTGTTGAGATCAAAGTTACTAAATTCTGCTAAAGGCCAAGTTTTTAGAAATCCTGCTGCTTGGTCTAATGTGCCTCTTCTGCCTCTGTATAGGAGAAGGGATAAATGTTTTATAGATTTACCACAAAAAAAAATTGAAGGAAATCAGAGTTGCTGTTGTTCAATACTTAATGGCTGAAGAAGCTTCACCATTCTCCTTCCTCCTCCCCACCTACTGAATGGGTACAGTGGACAGTTACAACCAAATATGAATACAAATTATTAAATCAGACTGAGATGGCATTAAGAAAGTCTACAAACTGGTAGGAAAAGGGAGAAACAACAGAGCAAAGTCAATAGCAGTTTCTGAAATATTAAATTTCACTATGTTTACAGTTGAACCCCCCAAGAGATTAATTTTATATATGTTTTATTTTTCTTATTAAGCTTTCTGATTTGCATCATTTTTCCTGCATTATACTGAGCAACTGACCAATTCCATTGCCTTAAACTCTTCCTTCTTCTTTATGCAACCCAATTATCAGGGTGATTGAATAATTCTCCAAGCATAAATTTAACTATGCTATAAGAAATATTGACATGGGGAAATAATGTATTAACCCCATGGAAATTTTAGTGAAAGTGCAAGTAGGTTTTCTCTCATATGAAAAGATAATGAGTCCTAGGAAACAATTCAAATCCTACGTGTTGAGCTATTAGGATTTTTAAAATGTGTTAATTATTAAAAATAATTAAATATACCTATTGATTATTTTTTAACTCAGTTTTATCCTTCTATTTTTTGAACAAAAATATGTCTGTAGAGTTACATTTTTGTTTAATGAAACAAATCTTTATACTATCGATTTGTGTGGAGTTTGCATTGAATTAG
The DNA here is from genome assembly GCA_003697995.1 of Taxidea taxus jeffersonii. Classification (NCBI taxonomy): domain Eukaryota; kingdom Metazoa; phylum Chordata; class Mammalia; order Carnivora; family Mustelidae; genus Taxidea; species Taxidea taxus. Next base: position 34,091 of record ML093140.1, on the reverse strand, counting down.
CTGGCCCTTTATTTTCCTTTACCCTCAAAAGTACTCAATCTAATTTTTATAAGAAGTCTTTGTCCTAAAAAAAAAAAAGAAGAAGAAGAAGTCTTTGTCCTAGATTGTCTGAAAGTAATCTGTAAGTACATTTTCAGCTAAAATGCTTTGTGCCTTAGAGGAAAAATACTAACATACAAAGGCCGGTACTGAAGAACCATGTCATTCTAACCTGTGTAATCCGCACCCCCAAGCAATTTCTGACAGATTAGGAGTTTCAGATAAAAAGCCCATATCAGTTTGTGTGATGGAATCCTATTGAGGAAAATTCATTAACACATCAATTTATAAGCATAAACAGTGTATTTGAGATGTTTATGTCCTATGAACATATTAAAAACTTAATTTAGCATCATACTAGAATGAAATAAATAGATTGACCCTATTCAAGAACAATTATGTTCACAAAATAGATTTCCATCTTCTATTTATTGGCAGCATGTCAGCTCTGAAACAAAACAACTGGCACATTACTGAAGTGTCTCCTACACGAAAGCATTTCACAAAAGCAAGAGGTTGCTCTAGCTGGTGGAATTAAATTATTCAATTTGTTACTCTTAAGCACGCTTTCTGTCCTAAGGCTACTAGGGATTTGAGAAATTAGGAATGACATATGATGAAAAGCCAAAAGCCTGATTTTAAGTTTACTCTTCAAAGAAATGGAAACAAAGGCAGTAAACAAAGGTGATGGATACTTGCTATTTCTCCAAGAGTAGTGTTTTCTTTATACACCCTCGAGCAGCCAAACTGTCTAACTCTCAGGACTTTGGAAATTATTTTCTAGGTGCAGTTTCCAATATGTTACAGAATGATAGACAATAAAATAGCCAAATATCAAACCTGAAACATTATACCTTTAAAAGTAAAGCATACTTTTGGGAGAAGACAGTGTTAGTCATGTGTTCAGGATTCTCCCAAATATTGGAAAACAAAAGCAAAGCAAAATTTTACAACACAATGAGACAAATTATAACAACACCACCAACAACAAAAACACAAAAGCAAAAACTAAAAACCTATATATGCCATGAATTTATACTTTCTAATATTATAGAAGAAATTGCACAGGTATAGCTGGGCCCTCCCATTATAGTTATTCCAAGAGGAATATCCATATGGAATTGATTCCATGTATGATAATACATACACCTACCCACCCTAGCTTTGCCCTTCTAGAAAATGGTGAGGGTGGGGATATAAGGAACAAATTAAAAGACACTTATCTTGGGAGATAGGAAAATGAAAATTGGGGAAACTAAGGACAAAACTTCAGCGGCGTATCTTTGTCCATCTCCTTTTCTGTCATGAATTTCCATACTTCTGTCTTGGTTTCCATTTGACAAGTGCCTTCATTCTTTCCCCCACTCCCATTGGAGAGACCAGTTCAAAAGTATATAAATTACATACCATCTGTTCCATTGTCAATTCAGTGCTAACTATTGCTGATGGATAAATTTCACAGAAGTAGTTAATGTTTCTAAGATAAACCAATTAGGAAAGAACAGAAAGAACAACTCAGGCAGCCATAAACAATTTATCTAGTTTTTTCAAAGCCATAGATTCCACACAAATTCCCAATCAAGCTAATTTCATATTCCATATGAGGATATTTGATGATTTTGAGAGGGAATGCAAAGTCTTCTAATTAGCTATGAGTTCAAACTAGATAGGACATTGGACTTGTGATAGAACATAAAAAAGCAATAAACAATGCAAGTAATGGGGCAGTCTGTCACTCACTGGTAAGTTACTCACATTGAGATAAACCACATCATTCAGTAAGTAGAAGTTCTGTTCTTAAAGGATTTTCATTATTTTATTTTCCACAGAAGGTATGTATGCATCATAAGGAATGAGATTTACTTTGACAACTCACAATGGCATTTTGAAAGTCAGAGTTCCCTCTACCTGTTCACTATTGACCCAAATAAATGAAACCTAGCAAGTCATGTCCTCCTTTTATAAGATATGAACAGATACATAAACCTTTCACCCAATTGTTTATGTTCTACAAATGTGTGACAAGCCCTCCTCTTCCCACTCAGTCATTCCTCATGAATTTGAGTCTCTTATTTACTTAGGGAAATGTCTTGAGTATCTAATTACACTTCAGTGTCATTAGTAGACAATCTCTCTACATTTACTTCTATTATTTCTGACCCAGATTTATTCATTTAGTTTCCAAGTAAATTTCAGTCAATGTACCTGACTCTGCTGGTTTCCTGACAGTGATGACCACTCACATTTCACTTTGGATGTTGAATCTGCAGAGTGGTCCTTACCTGCCTGAATTAAGTAATCTAATACAGAAAACCTAATGTAAAAATATTAATATGAGGAGAAATATTTTCCAGAGAAAGGATTCCTATATGGAAGCTAAGGGTACAACAAAGCTAATACCTGTTGGGAAGGAAGTTGTATACAAATAGTACATGTTACAGAGCCACTGTGGATGTTTCATAATTCCTGATTTTGAAGCACATAATTAAAAATTATATTCACTTTGACCCAAACAACCGTCTTTTATTATAAAATTAATTTATTTAACTTAGATTCTGATCTGACTTTTCATTCCTTGAGGAAATGATTAAAGAAGGAATCTGCTCAATTTTTTTTCAGTCAAATACACTTAGTTAGAAAATAATACACTCACTTTCTAAACTATATTTAGATGAGCTCTAACTTTATTAAAATACAAACTTCTTGATCATTTCTATAAGTAATCTTAGCCAAATAGTAGTGACCCCCAAAAAGCATAAATCTGGTTACATCAGAAAATACTGCAATGTTATATCTAGAATATTGTTAGTGAATTGTAAGGGTGAAGGTACACATTTTGTGAAATTTTTCCATATCCAGAAATGAAAGTAAATACAAACATTTTAAAATGTATTTTTGAACTAATACTTTAGCATCAGAGGATATAAATTTTAAAAGTTATTGCTAAATATGTCATAGAATGACTCAATGCAAAGTAGCTATTTTTGTAATGTGATAAAAATTTCACATTAACAACAACAAAAATAAGCACTAACATTTATTGAATAGTTATAATTATCAGGCATTGTGTTCAGCTCACTTTACATGCATTATATTAATTGAATCTCATAATAACCCAATGGGACTGTTACTAATGCTCTCATCTTACAAATGAGAAAAATCATTCTTACTCATGGAAATGATACACGGTATTTTGTTTAAAAAAATGCCAAAAAGTTTCTAAGTCCATATTTAAAAACCTAATTTCTATTTTTGAGATCAATAAAATATACATCTTTGCGAAGCATGCTGTATACAGCTTGTGGTTTCAAAGGAAATGGTTTCTCATTACAGAATCCTAAAGCATTTAGAAGTTCAAAGTTAATTTTTGTTGTATAGTTTTCCATATTTTCCAGAGGTGCTCCTTTTGTGTTCCAAGATGATTACTGATGTTTTTTCATCACCCACAAAAACTATTTTTTAACTTTCTACAATTCTAAAACCTTCTGTAATCTGGAGTACATAAGTTTTATATAGCCTGATATAGTAGAAAAATGGAATGCCTTGGATACACAAATATCTAGTTTATTTACATTTCTTGAGGACATTTATCCTATTTTTTTAAACATGGTAACTGCAAAAATATGCAGGAAACATACACATTCTAAGCCTCTGCAGAAGACAATAAAATGTAGATATATATATTTACTATAAAATAAAGTTTTAAAACAAGTTAATTTCTTTAGAAGGAGCATAGATTATTTTTCTTTTTAGTGAAGCAGTTTTGATCAGAGGCCAAAGGATCTTTATTGTCTACAGTACAAGTATAAAAGGTACATGCTTAGTGTTGAGGATGTACACTGTGATAGGCCATCCAAGTGCCCTTGAGGGAGTAAGGACTGGTGGCTTTAAGAACTTCTTCAGCTCAGGCGGCCTGGGTGCCTGGATAGCTCAGTTGCTAGGCTAAGCATCTGACCAGCTCAGGTCATGATCTCAGGGCCCTAGGATCAGCCTCCTTGGGCTCCCTCCTCAGCAGGGAGTCTGTTTGTCCTTCTTCCTCTTCCCTTGCAACCCCCTCCACTCTGCTCCTGTGTTCTCTCTCAAATAAATAAATGAAATCTAGAAAGAAAAAAGAAAGAAAGGAGAAAGGAAGAAAGAAAGAGAGAGAGAAAAGGAAGAAAGGAAGGAAGGACGGATGAACTAACTTCCGGAGTGCAACCATACAGAAGGTCACATGACCCGACCAGTGCAAATGGCAAGCAATGCCTGTTTAAAAGATTTTATTTTTTTTATTTATTTGTCAGAGAGAGAGAGAGAGAGAGAGAGCGAGCACAGGCAGACAGAGTGGCAGGCAGAGGCAGAGGGAGAAGCAGGCTCCCTGCCGAGCAAGAAGCCCGATGTGGGACTCCATCCCAAGACGCTGGGATCATGACCTGAGCCCAAGGCAGCCGCTTAACCAACTGAGCCACCCAGGCGTCCCAGCAATGCCTGTTTAGCGTGCGCTTGTCCAAGCCAGGCCCCTCAATTCTACTGTGCAAAAAACTCTGAAGGAATCGCCCGGCCTTAGCCTCCTCTAACACCACCTCCAAGTTTATCTTCCTCCCTCTACCCACTGTTACTTCATCACTTCCTTTCACAAGGGAAAAGCTTGTTAGTAAACCTCTTGCATACTCATCTCTATCCCAGAACTGGTTTTCAGGGAACCCAGCCTGGAAAAACATTACTTGTTTTGTCTTCTGTTTTGCTTTGTTTTATTTGTTCCTCTGGCATCACTCCACCAATAGATGCATTCAGAGGACAGTAAAATAACAACAAACAGAAAGGAACAACCAAATTGATAACAAACTTCAGAATTAGGTGGTCAGCTTAGTACCTGTCTGAGAGTGCAAGTCTCAAACACAGTGCAGCTCTTTGGGGCCAGCTCTGAAGGAAGTGGATGTGATGAAGCAGTCAGGAGATGGAGAGAGTTTTAAAGGCACAAGTCCTGGCAAATGCTTGGTCAGTTTTGAAAATAGGTGTCTTTCTTGTTTGTTTTCTGGCTTGCTTGCTGTTTTTTTCCATTCCTTCCTTCCTTCCTTCCTTCCTTCCTTCCTTCCTTCCTTCCTTCCT
>ML093140.1:0-28954 GCA_003697995.1 Taxidea taxus jeffersonii | reverse complement strand
CCTTCCTTCCTTCCTTCCTTCCTTCCTTCCTTCCTTCCTTCCTTCCTCCCTCCCTCCCTCCCTCCCTCCCTTCCTTCCTTCCTTCCTTCCTTCCCTGACAATATTTGAGTAATGAAAATAAGTATTGATAAATTTGGCATTTTCCAAAATGGAAATCAAAGTATTCCTTGCTGATATGTGGAATTCTTTGGTTTAAATGTGGCAGTGTGTTTTCCTTTTAAATTTCTAATTCTGAAGACAAAACTGCCAAAATCTTACAAACTATTTTAGTCTCTGTAAATGGCACTAACCCCACACAACATGAAAATAATCATGTGGGGTCTAGAAGGTGTGTATAGACAATCATTGTGTCTCTGCCCCTTAAATTCAGAAGTTTAAAAAAGTCTTTGAGAGTAATTTCTCATGAATCTGTGGTGTCAGGGATTTTTTAGCTAAATGGATTTGAATTGAGAGCTTGTCTGTGCGAGATAGAAGTAAAGGGGTTTAAGTATCTCCACCTAATTTAACCCAGGTTCAGGTGGCATTTTGGTAATTTAAATAATAAATTTTTGTTGTAAATTAAGATCATAACCAGTCTCCAAAAAAAAAAAAAAAAAGACAATGAAAACCTGATTGCTATATTGAAAATGGCCAAACTCTCTCGCCTTATAGAATCAAAGTTTCTGAAGCATTGCTCAAGTAAAAGCACACATAAAATATACCACAAAGTAATTAAATTGAATTACTTTGGTTTCACTTTTTGCTAACAGAGCAAAATTTCTTACTCTGCCTTATCCTAATATGAATTGAAGGAAGAAAACACTTTGTAACTATTCTCTACATTGTAAAGTCAAAGATAGGTTGTTTTTAAAATCAAATCCACTTGATATTCCTTATAGTTCTTATAATAGTTCCCCAAAGGTCAGAGTTGATAAAAATTTCCTTAAGAAATGTACTCAACCACTGGCTTTTTTGCTCTTATTTAATTCCAATGAATCTTTACCTTTTTTCATGCTCTGTTTCATCCAGCCATAAATCCTCTTCATGCAAGGTAATATACCAATAAATCAGTTTAAGGAGGTTGGCCCAATTTCCTGATGAGTCTTCAGGGTAAATTCTCTAGGTACTTATGAAATGGTATGTAATACTAAAGAATTATTGGAAAACAATTTTAAGGTAATCATACAGTTCATATGAGGGAAGAAACACATTTGTTAATAAATTTTGAGTGGAGAAATCTTTTAATTGGCTTCAGAAAAATATACTGCTTAATATTTTAGCTAATAAAATGTAACAATTGCAAACTTTTCTCAAAAATGGGTAAAAGTAGTCAATAACAGACTGGTCTTTCTGAAAGTTGTTTTTGGTTTTTATTTTAACCAAAGAGACATCATCTTCTCTCTTTTCAAAAATTCTATTTAGTGGGCACCTGGGTGGCTCAGTTGGTTAAGCAACTGCCTTCGGCTCAGGTCATGATCCCGGAGTCCCGCGATCGAGTCCCACATCGGACTCCCAGCTCCATGGATAGTCTGCTTCTCCCTCTGACCTTCTCCTCGCTCAGAGTCTCTCTCACTGTCTCTCTCTCAAATAAATAAATAAAATATTTTTAAAAATTCTATTTAGTGCCAAACATTTAGTGTAAGAAAAAGAAAAAAAAAAAAACCGACCAGCCCTAGACACTATGACACAGGGAGATTGGGCTCAAGAACCAAGAGGGTGTCCAGCAAGACCAGCCAAGAGAGTCCTTGGCCTCACACAAGATAGACATCAAACTCGAGCCAGGAGAAAGAGAAAGCAGAGTTCATTGAATAGCATAAGTGACAGAGAGAGTAGAGCAGGTGGAATGTCTGGAAGACTCGGAAGGGAAAGGAGAGTGAGTCTCATCACGGTTTGGGGCTAAGGATTTACAGTGGCAAGAGATCCAGGGTACGGTAGGGTCAAAGGCAAGTGACAGGTGAATAATAGGCATCATTTCATAAATCATCAAAGGTATGGGGTATCGATGCCAGTGTTGGCTGAGGTTTGTTCAAAGCTACTGTCCTGGACCATGTTTGGGATCTGGTTCTTAGATGTAATCGGGCTTTTGGAAGCTGAAGACAAAACTCAGAAGATGATTAACTTCCTTGCTCCCACCTTGGAGTAGAGGCATAGCTTCTTTGGTTTACTAAGAAGCAAGGTGAGATATAGAACCTGAGTAAATAGACCTAACAGAAAAAGGACAGAAATGGAACCTTTCTAAGAGTGTAATCCCTTTGGTTTCCCTATCTGAATTGGACCTGGGACAACAAGTATGACACTCACAGCTAAGCCTCCATATTTTTACATATTTATCTGATGCTTAAGATTAACCCATGTTGTGTTTCCATTGGCTGTAATCCCACAAAATATTTACTTTAGACAGTCACTGAGCGACCCACAAAATATCACACATCCAAAAATAAATTAAAAAATTTAAAACAAAAAAACAAAAAACAAACAAAAATCACACATCCTCTGACTCTTACTGGATGAGAGCTCCTTCTTTACTTACCCTGTCTTCATCCTCACTCTAGTCTGTGTGCTCTATAAATAAGACTTATGCACTTCCCAATCACAAAATTGCCCCTACTTTCTAATAACACCCAACTGAGAGCACACCTTGACCACTGTTTTATTGTTGCACCAATGACTCAACCAGTACACATTCTTTCTAACACCCTCTTACTGAGATGCACCATGGTTCACATGGTGAGCCTTCTCCCTCCCTGCAGCCAGTAATAAACCCAATTTGTTTAATGATAGGTGTGTGCCTGGTGTGTTTTGGCTGAAGGGCACTAAATGAAAACGTGGGAAGGATATTCATAAAGGACTAAAGGCCTAGAGGTAGGATCTTATAAGCAAACTTGCAGACAACCAGATCTTCAAATTAAGTTTTAAATCTCAGTAGAACCTTTAAAGTTCAAAAATTAGGGTTTTGTGTTTTTATTTTGGGCATGTTTTGTTTTTTGTTTGTTCTATCATGATTTGTTTTTTGGTCCAGGATAATTAAGCTCTGCTCTAATATATATCCTTTCTTCCTTAGAGAAAAAAGATGATTCATTGTCTTGCATCTCTTCTTGTTTAAAGGCCTGTGTTATAGCTTCTCCATCTTCTTCTCTGTAAGCCCAATGAAACCAATTATGGATGCTTTCCTTGAGTAATCACTACCCGGTACTTTTATCACTGTAACAGATCTTTCACAATTTTCACACTCTGAAGCAGAAGCAAGAAAGTTAATCATTTTCTGAGTTTTGTCCTTGGCCCCCAATTTTCAGTTACACTACTTGGTGTTCAAGACTGCCTGAAAAAAACTGCAACTATGAAAGGGAAAACTTAAATTATAATTCAGTTTCTTTTTTGGATATGTATTTTAATTTATGCATAGATTTTGTATTTCTATTAGTAGGATAGTATTAAGAATAGGGAGCAATTTTTTTTTTTTAAGATTTATTATTTATTTGAGAGAGAGAGTGTGTGTGCATGCTCATGAGCAGGGGGAGGGGAAAAGGGAGAATCAGGCTTCCCACTGAGCAGGGAACCAGATGTGGGACTCAGTCCCAGGACCTGAGCTGAAGGCAGATGCTTAACTGACTGAGCCAACCAGGTGCCCCAAACTTTTGTTTTTAAATATACTATTTTATCAAATTTAGATAGAGTTACTTAGGTACAGAGCAGTCAAGTCATTTCATGTGAATTCTCAATACCTGCCTCTTTTGTTTCTATAGAATGCCTCCTGACCAAATTTTGTTGATTATACACCGAGATGCTTAAGATATTCAAACTCTATACTTAAGACTCCTTGGCAAGACGAGATCGCTAGTTATTGTATATATTAAAGTGGTCTTAGAGTTTCCATCCAAAAATTCCCTGGACCACCTTTTAAGAGCAGATATAAAGGTACCCTGTTATTGTCTCCCTGGCATATTTCAGAGTTCCATCACAGCACTCACTCAAAATAGCACAACAGAAATAAAACCCACCACTAGGAGACTTCAAAAAGTTTAGGAAGCTTACAATTTCCATTTCTAATGGTCTTACATAAGAAAACAATCTAAAACTATAATATATGAGGTACTATACAAAAATGGAGGGATTAAAAAGTCACTGTAGGATAACAGTTAAATAAAGACTAAGGGTTAAGTAATTGTTAGGCATGAAAAGTTTTGTATAAGATTTTCTACAATCATAAGTATATAAAGTAAAGAAAAAGGCATAGAAAAATGGAAGAAAATGCCGAAACATTTGCAAATGTTATATTTTTCTCATCAAGCAATGGTGTAACATTTTCTTAACAGTTTTCTATATTTTATAAAATAGCTATAGCCCCTGCATTTTATTTAATATAATACAATAAAACCTTAATTTTAAAACATAACACTATAAAATGATTTTTGTGCATTTAAATATGAATTAATTTGATAGTCTAAATATATTTTTTTACTTTTTAAATAATTAGAAAAAATATAAGCATAGATATATAAAACCTAAAATATTCCTATTTCTTTATTTGTTTTTAAAGATTGTATGTATTTATTTGTCAGAGAGAGAGAGCACAAGCAGGGGGAGCAGCAAGCAGAGGGAGAAGCAGACTCCCCGCTGAGCAGGGAGCCTGACATGGGACTTAATCCCAGGACACTGGGATCATGACCTGAGCCAAAGGCAGACGTTTAACCTACTGAGCCACCCAGGCATCCCTAACCTAAAATATTTTTAATGCAGTCCTAAATATGACCAATTCACAACCAAACAATAATTCAGCATCCAAAGTGAACCCTATTAAACACATATATTCAATTAGGAATTACGACGTCTGGCTTCATTATTTTTCTGTGTAGCCTAACTATATGTTAAATTTTTGTGAATTATTTCCATTTCATTTATAAAGCATTGATATTGGAGCTGAAAAGATTATATCTCACAGGGATCTTGTGCAGAAGTAATAGAACCTCATTCTGGCTCAAGTGAGGAAAAAATATAGTTTATTCAAAGGAATTTAGATATGAGATAGAATCAGTAGGACACTTATAGAGGAGGCTTGGGCAATGGCCAGCATCTATTTCGTTTAGGCAGCAGGACATTCTGGCAGAAGCACAGGACAGAGGCAGTTCAGGGAGATGCTTGCCACTGGCACTACTGGGTTTATTGTGAGGCCACAGTGTAACTTTGATCACTCCTGACCTCCACCTTCCTGGCTTTTCGCTCAAGGGATCTGACAGAGACAAAAGGGAACCATGTTCCCTACCAAGGTGTGTGACATTTTATTTTTTGTATTATCAAAACGGCTACTGCTCTTATGCCTTAGCTGAGTGAACCAGCATCTTCACAGTCATTCGAAGTAAAAAGTTGGAATTCAAAAAAAAAAAAAAAAGGTTGAAATTCAGCCTTAATTATTTACTCTTTCATCCCACTTATTCACTGCATTGCCAGATTTTACCACTTTAATTGTCTTTAACCTTGGCATCCTATTTGCATTCTGAATATCTCTGCCTTAATATGGATCCTCTTTTTTAAAAAAGATTTTATTTCTTTATTTGAGAGAGAGAGAGAGCACAAGCCGGGGGGGGGAAGGCAGAGGGAGAGAGAAAAACAGAATACGCTCCCCACTGAACAAGGAGCCCCATCCCAGTACCCTAGGATCATGACCTGAGCCGAAGGCAGATGCTTAACCACTAAGCAATCCAGGCGTCCAATACCTGCCCTCTTTAAAACTTGCCAGGACTGTTTGAATAATACCCTTAGTTTCTTTATGAAACAGGTATTAAAATTACATAGCAACCTAAACTATTATTCAGCTAACAATATAGTTTGTCTCTCTCTTTATATATAAAATTTACATATGTGCATATATGAAAAAGCAATGAAAATAGAAGAAAAATGTGGCAAAAAACAATGATTTATAGAATCAGTTTCAGAAATTGACAGATCAGATGAAAACAATGCATAATAATATAAAAAAGGTAAATAATTGAATCAGTAAAATGTGTTTCATAAGTACTGTTTTTTTTTTTTTCTATTGCAGCTGTAACACATTGTGGCAAATTTAGTGGCTTATTAAATAGCACAAATTTAGTATTTTCTAGTATTATCGATCAGAAGTATGGCACAGTTCTCACCTAGCTAAAACCACAGTGTGAGTGAGGCTACATTACCTTCTGGAGACTATAAAGAGAATCTGTTTTCTCGCCTTTTCTAATTTCTAGAGGTTGCTCATAATCTGTGGGTCATTGCTCCCTTCTGCCATCTTCAAAGCCAGCAAAATCACATCTCTCAAATTTCAATTGTCATATCTCTCCCTCTTTCTCTTTGACCACAGCCAGGAGAATTTCTCTGCATTTAAGGACTCATGTTTATTTATTTTTTTATTCTAAACTATTTTATTTTTTATTCTAAACTATGTGGGTGGGCCTAATCTAAAGGACTCATATGTTTAGATTAGGCTCAGCCACATAGTTTAGAATAATCTTCCCATTTCATGGTGTTTAACCTTAATCACATTCCCTTTTCTAATGTAAAGTAACAGAGTGACAGATTATAGGGGTTAGAGTATGGACACCTTTTGAACGCCATTATTCTGCCTTGTACAGATATAACTAAATTTTGAACAAGAGCAAGAATATACATTGTTTTCAAATCCATGTTGGAAGTCCATGAAAAATGACCATAAAGACATTATTAATAAATATCAAGATGCAGAAATAATATAGACCATTTCATCAGAATACAAGGGAATAAAATTAGATATTATAACAAGAATAGCTAAAAATATTTATAGATCTGGAAATCCATAAATCCATAATAAAACACTCTTCAGAGGAATTAAAAAATATTTTGAAATGGAAGTTACAACCAAATGATAAATGCATACCACTGAGAACACAGTGCAGCAAAAGCTTGGAGGTATAGCTAAAGTGATACTCAAATGAACAGACATGCCTAGTGCTTATGACCATCCAATAAGAAATTTTTAAATAAAAATTATTATCCTCCAAAAATCTAGAAAAAGGACAACTAAATAACCACAAATAAAAGTATATTAGTAAATGTACAACTTGAAGAGAAAATCAAAATAAAGTTAATCAATGAAGACAATGATCCATAGAAAGATTTATGAAGTAAATAATGCTTTTATGTTCATGGCTGATCGAGATGGGGAGAGAGAGAAACAGAGGTAATCTGGCTTCTTGTTTCCTCCATTTTCCCACTATCTCTCCCTCTAACTTAGTTCCCATCCATCCCCCATAACATCTGTTGTTTCCCCTGGAAAATTCCAGCTATGTTCTGTCTGGAGACATTACATCTGCTTTTCCTTTGCTTATAAATCTTTTTTCATTACATATCCACATAAATGTCTTCAATATAGGTGTTTGTTATTTCTTTCCATTAAAATCTCTCTTGGTTACACTATTTAACATTGAAACCAACCCTCCTTACACTCTCTATTTTTCTCCTTTGTTTTATTTTTTTCCTCCATAATTTTTACTGTCATCAGAAATACCCTATTGGGGCACCTGGGTGGCTCAGTAGGTTAAAGCCTCTGCCTTCGGCTCAGGTCATGATCCCAGGGTCCTGGGATCAAGCCCCACATCAGGCTCTCTGCTCAGTGGGGAGGCTGCTTCCTCCTCTCTCTCTCTCTGCCTGCCTCTCTGCCTACTGTGATCTCTCTCTGTCAAATAAACAAATAAAATCTTAAAAAAAAGAAAAAGAAAGAAAGAAATACCCTATTGTTTATTATTCGCTGCCCTCCACTACTCTATAAAGTCAATGAGTCTAGTGATTTTATTTAGTTTCTTCATTGCACATACCCCAATAACAGAAAAGTGATTATCTAGTACATAATAAATACCTATAAATAGTTGTTTAATAAATACATGAATGAATAAAAGTAAAATGACTTTTAAAAAATAGTTATAAAACATACAAAAGATAAAAAATTACAAAAAATTACAACTTTGTAGAAATAGGAATTGAAATTTATATGAAATTTAATTGTCTTTGTGAAACTATAAGAATGATATTTTCAGCATTTAGTACCTATAGACTATCATCAAATAACATTACAGTGGATAGATTCAAGGAAAACAACTGACCTGAATATTTTAAGTAAAATACAAACTCATTCGTGAAATAAAACTACCTCTTTAACTGTATGTTTTGGGGACGCCTGGGTGGCTCAGTCAGTTGAACATCCCTTAGCTTCAGCTCACGTCATGATCTCAGGGTCATGGGATCAGACCCCATGCCAGGCTTTGCACTCTGCAGAGTCTGCTTGTCTCTCATCTTTCCTTTTTGCTCTTCCCTCCCTCCCCCTTCTCTCTCTCAAATAAATAAGATCTTTTTAAAATATTGCATTTTTTTATTGTGTTTTGCTTGAGGGTGTTGTTTGGAATTTGGTTTGTGCCATGGGGACCTAAAAGTTACAAGTGAAAGAAAAATTGTTAAAAGGTGGCATTAAAGGTGCCTGGGTGACTCAGTCAGTTGAGCATCTGACTGGGTGTCTGCTCAGATCATAATCTCGAGATCCTGGATGGAGCCCTGTGCACTCAGAGGGAAGTCTGCTCCAGGTTCTCTCTCTCCCTCTCCCTCTGCCCCACCCCTGCTTGTGGATATGTGTGCACGTGCTCTCTTTCTAAAATAAATAATCTTTTTTTAAAAAGTCTGATGTCTTGACTTTCCTATACTACAAATAGTACAAGATAAACATTACTTTTATAAGAATAAAGTATTTGGGGGTGCCTGGCTGGCTCAGTGGGTTAAAGCCTCTGCCTTGGGCTCAGGTCATGATCTCAGGGTCCTGGGATCGAGCCCCGCATCGGGCTCTCTACTCAGCAGGGAGCCTGCTTCCTCCCCTCTCTCTCTGCCTGCCTCTCTGCCTACTTGTGATCTCTGTCAAATAAATAAATAAAATCTTTTTTTTAAAAAAAAAGGATAAAGTATTTGTGTAAGGCATCAAATCTGAATTTGTAATGATTCAATCAATGAACTAGCTTTATATGGAGTCCCATTTTGGGGGGAGGGGTTCCTTCTTATACATGGACTTTTCTTTTTATATCCATTTTCTCTATATATTCATTACATTTATTACTCTATGGAGTAGTCACTGCTTTACTATCCACCAGCTATCCCTTTTTTTCTAACAGCATCCAGATTTTCCTTTAGAGAACTAGCCTTCCTCTAGTTTTATTTATCTTTGTGATTTTGATAATATTAAACCCATAGCAAGCTCTATTGTTCAGCCCTCAGTGGCATGATCCAATCAACATAATCTTGTCCCCTTGCTGAAGGTTTGATTTAAGAATAAGTAATAGCCATACTAAGAGATAGCATTCTCTGGCCACATTCAGGGGTTTAGGTGAAGATGATCAAAGTTGCTACTCCCCCTCATCCTACTGTGAACTGGAGAACTTGTAACCCTGGTTGGTAGTGGCAGCCATTCTCTGCACCAAGTAAGAAAGCCTGGATATAAGCCAACCCAGGGAAGAAGGAATTGTTGAAGGAGTCACAGAAAAATGGAGCTGGAGTCCTGCTTGGGTCAGGTCTGCCCCAGACTTACCTCTGGGCTTTTCAGCTGTATAAACCAACTGATCTTTTTCCATTTTAAAAAAGCGTGATTGAGTTGTTTTTTTATTCAATAAGAGACAATTGTTGGTGCACAAGTGTGCATGTACATGTGTGCTTTATAGGTCAGATTTGGACTCTGGGAAAACAGAGCTTGTTTTCTATTGTGTTGTTTAACATTGAGTGATATTTTTGCCATATATGACTTTCTTCCTCCTCCCTAATACAGCCGAAAACTGCTATTCTTTACATCAAATTAAAATACTCAGTGGTTTTGCTTCTCCAACCTGTCGTTTTGTTCTCTGAACCATAAAATAAGTTAGATATGAATATGCAGACACTTATTCAGTGCATTATTACAGATTGAGATAATTTGGCTCTGTAATTACAATGTTTCTCTTTAGAAAAAATGGAATCAGAGCACTAATACTGCAATTTGTACATTGATCCCTTTATATCATTCTGTCAGACTCCTGGTCTTCAAAGGTTTCCTGAGTCTATTATAAAATAGCATAATTCATCCATTTTGCTATCTGCACCATTTGCAAGAATTTTCTCATTAATTACTTTCAATTTCAACCATTATGCCCTAATCTGAAACCATGTCCTTTTCTTCAACACTTTGCCATGATGTTTTAAACTCTTTCTCAGGGAAAAAATAATAATCCCAGATTTTGTGAAGACATGATGAACTATTTCCATGAAGGCTCATTTAGAAAAACAACAAAGTGCTCTTATTGGAAACAAAAGAATAATCAGTTCATATGAAAAAAGAAGTGACCTATGCTTACCCAAACTCAAATGAACCCTTCCTATGGTTCAAAATTTGGTTAGCTTATTTCTATTTGTTTTCTTTTTCATTTTCATGCTTCTATGCATTTCCAGCTGGACTGACTCTGGAAGGAGTAATATATTACAAGAAACTTTGTTCTCATATTTCCAATCTGATTTCAACCTCTATGAGAAAGGTTAGGATAATCACAAGAATGTTGAGTTTCTTATCTGGACCTCATCTTTAAACCTTGAAAGGCTTACCCATCACTAGTTCTTAATTTCCAGTGTTCCCTTCTGGGCTAGAATATTTGTTATGATTAATGTACCTCTGATCTTTCCCTCTGTCTCTGTCTCATTTTCTTTCTTCCTCTGTCTTCCAAAGATAAAATCTCTCCAGTTTTCCTCTCACATTGATTTGTTTATTTTCAGTTCTTTCATCTTTGAAAGGTTAACTTTGGAATCATGGCTAGAGAAACACTGGAAAGTCTACTAGGAAAATATATTAGATAGAGATTTAGCTAATTTTCTGAACTTTCTCTTTAAAAAAAAGTATCAGACCAACATCCATTTATTTGTATAGATATTACAATTAAGGTAGTATTGAACACATATTTGTCACTATGTAGTTAATAGTTAATAGTCTTTTAATAGTTAATAGTCTTTTAATAGTTAAAAGTTTAAACTAACTCTCATATAAATATTTTCTTACTTAAAATGAAATAACTGAAAACATTATTTTCAAAATATGGTATTTTATTAGAGCAAGAAACTGAAGCCATTATTGGCTTCATTTCAATTTCTCTGATCTGTGAACACAAAAATAAGAGAGAAGGAAGCCAGGGACATTCAAATGCTAGGAATTTAATTTACTATTTTACCAGACAACCTGAGATTTGGGGAAAAGGGCTACATGGGAACGAGCAAAGAGGATATTAGATAAATAAAAGTAACTCCTAGTTATTCTCCATAATACTTTTATTCTCGATAGCCTTGTTTTCTCATGACAGTGATTATCAACGTTTCATTGAATGAGTTCTAGTCTAGATCACTACTATTAGAGATATTTTATTTTTGCATAACAAAACCTGGAAAAATATTATGTAGGCTTTTTATTTATCTAATCTCAATCTCAAAAGTAGTTCCTTTTAGGCACTATCCCTAGTGCATGTTTGACAGCCTGGCCATAGAAGTGGCTGTTTATGGGATAAGAATTAGAAATTCAAAAAGATTCAAATCTCCAGCTCATCCTAGCTTCTAGATTTGGCAAATAAATCAACTCCCAAGCCTTTATTTTCTGATCGGGGTAATGGGAAAAAATAGTATTTACCTTATATAATTATTGTGAGAATTAAACTCTAATACAAATAGAGCTCTACTGAAAAGAATACCTAAATCTATATTCAATAGGGGACATCTGGCTAGTTCAGATGGTGAAGACTGTGACTCTTAATCCTGGGATTGTGAGTTCAAGCCCCATGTTGGGTGTAGAGATTACTTAAAAAAATTAAATCTTTAAAAACAAATGGTATTCAATAGATATTAGCCAGTACTGAGAGTAGTATTACAAATTACCTGTTCATTTCCCTTTCCTTAAATTGAATATTAAGCTATTTCTGTGAGATTACTGATCTATAAAGTATTTATTACCAAAAAAGTGTACAATACTGAAAGTTATATTTATTAACTGTAATTGGCTTTCTAAGGAGAAGCTTGTTTTTTTCCTAATGATAGGCATTTCAGAATGCTTTGTATTTAAATATGTATGTTCTCCTTTTCCCTACATATACACATTATTGCAAAGAAATATATAAAGTGAGAAATCATGAGAAAAACAATGAGATTCTAGTAGGTTGGACTTTGGAGTCAGAAACACCTGAATCCAGAATAGAACTTTTCTACTTTTAAACTGATGACTCAATGCAAATTCTAATTTCTTGTATCTCCAGTTTCCTCAACTGTAAAACAAAGATAATGATGCCTATGTCACTGAGCAGCTTTGAAAATTAAACAAGATGATGCTTAGCAGAGCTCTTCAAAGAGAATAATAATCACTGGGACTAACAATAATAGTTAGCATTACCACATTATTAATAAGAACGTGCTTTCTGAGTGCTTTTCAGTCAAAAGATTGATCCAGTAAGAAACTGTAGCCCGCTGAAATTTGTGAAATTGACCTTTTAAAAATCTATAGGTCTTTATAGGCTAAAGGATGCTGAGCTAACACTTTGTCACACTATCATATTGGAAAGCTTAAATGCACATTTTTCGTATGTATTAAATAATGGAGGAACTAATTTTAAACACATGAACCACCTTGATGCAACGTTTCGCCCCCCCCAATTCCATGAGGACTTTTTAACTTCCCTTAAGGTTATTGTCAATATGATACTGTTTATTTCAACCTATGGAGCTGTTCTCTCTCCTTGTTCCTTTCCTGGCCACATTTAACCAGTTTTAACTGGTGTCAACTCTTTGTGACCTCTAGCGAGGCAAATGGCTGAAGCTGAAGCGTCTGGCAGGTTCATTTGCACAGTAATGAGTTCTGTCTACTAGTCTGCTAGAGACTGATGGGGAGAAGGAGATTACCTTCCACCACTGCCTATTAAATGTGATTGACATGCCTGTATGATATCTGTCTTCCTTAACAGCCCTCTCGTCCTCTAGAAACTGTTGGTGAGCAAAAAGAATAGTTACTTAAATGAGATCTGAAGCATTGTTCTCCTGCCACTTGTTTTTGTTTCAATTGCTACGGTGTATAATGCAAGAATTTTTTTTTCTTAAAGGAAAAATCGTATGATATTGTGAATAACTGGTAGGAGAAGGAAACATTTCATTATTTTTTTTTAATTGGAAAAAAAATACTAGAGCAAGTCTCCTGCAGCACAAGACTTATAAGAAAAAAGTAAAAAATATTTCAACTCATTATAAGCTTTTTTAATAGCATCTTTAATTGTGCCATTTCATTTGATATTTTCAAACACTGACATTTATTATAGCTTTTAGATCTACATTTATTCTCTAATCTGGTTTTTTTTATTCAGTTCATATCCTGTTTTAATATAGCTTATGCTTTATGGTGTAATTGCTATAAACATCTTCTTAAAAATGTCTCTTAATAGCTCAATAACACATAAAATTGCAACAACTCACATAATGACTCTAATTTTATACCTCTATAAGAATGTGCTTAACAGAAAACATTCCAAAAATCTCAACATAAAAGGGATATTTTAATTCTTTTAAAAATTTCTTTTCCTATTATACTTTACCTACAGCATTTTAGGCAATCAGATCATATACATTTTATTTTAAGGTCCTATTGCAAGAGTCATTTTTAAACAAAATGAAAGGCCAAATTCTATTTAATTGCAGGAAATCAGGGGCAAGTCATGTTGAAATTCTCTTCAGTTGTGAAATGTGACAAGTATTTTCCATTGTTAGAGATTTAAATTTATTCCTGCTTATGTTTTATGATCTATATTTCATGTCAAATTTTAGCATGGTTTAATTTTTAAGTATGCCCAATCACAACATTATTAATGCTAAGATTTGATGAATTAATAGCTTAAATAGTTGCTCACCAACTTTGAACTACAAGCATTGGCTATCTGTATAATCATGGTTCCCTATAATGCAATCAGGATAGAGCCATATGGTTATCATGAAACTGTCTGTTGGTTCAAGTTGTGGGTATAGCTCAGACTGAAGCTACTTGAGACCTGAAATCTATCTCACCATAACCTAGAAGTTCTGAATGTACTGGTTTAAATTAACTGCTTGACTAGAGCAATGTAGCCATGAAAGTGAGAATAGAGCAGAAATGTATTTACATTTGATCTACATTCACTTGCCTCAAAAAGGAGAGCAAGGGGCAGGCAGCCGCAGAAGGAAAAAGCAAATGCTGCTGTTTGGATTCACTAAACAACTGTGCCACATCAATAGTTCATAATATACTATTCTACAATTTTGCTGTTGCAGAACTGTAAGCAGTAAAGAATAGTAGAGGTTTTCCATCAACTCTAGCAAAAAATTTGTTCTTTATATCCTCTATATAAAACATAAAATCCTGCTTCTACATTGATGATTGCCTTACTCTAAAGTATAGAAAAAGAACTATTGGGGACCCTTCTGGTATTAGTATTATAATTTAATTTAACTCAGGGCACAGCAGGAAATTGATTAATAGCTACAAAATGCACACATGATTTAAAAGCATGAAAAGCAATTACTTCACCAATTACAGAAAGTCCAAAACAATTGTGACTGATAGAGCACAAGAAATACATTAGAATTGAAAATGTTGATCTTGAAAAAAAAAAAGGAAGCCCTATAATCTCTTGATTTTATTTATAAAAGCACACATAAAAATATATATATATATAATATATATATATATACTTTTTTCTTTCTGTATAATAACCTATTAAAATGAAATAGTAAAATCAAGATTCATAAATATTTATAATTCTTCTATTTATTTATTTGTTTGTTTGTTTGTTTGTTTGTTTGCTTAAGAGAGAGTGAGAGGGTCAGAGGGAGAAGGCAGGCTCCCCACCGCCAGGAGCCTGATGCGGGACTTGATTTCGGGAGTCTCGGGTCATGACCAAAGGCAGTCACTTAATCAATTAAGCTACCCAGGTGCCCCAGTATTTATAATGCTTAAATAATTTTAGACTTGTGATGTTTTACTCACACCAGAATGACCATATTAAGGTTGAAACATATCAATATTTTAAAAGTGTTCTAAGTATTCTAATAAGAAGCATTCAATGTACAACAGAGCAAACAATTACATGTTTTAAAAAAGCTAGAATTTGGGGTGCCTGGGTGGCTCAGTGGGTTGAGACCTCTGCCTTCCGCTCGGGTCATGGTCCCAGGGTCTTGGGATCGAGCCCCGCATCCGGCTCTCTGTTCAGCGGGGAGCCTGCTTCCTCCTCTCTCTCTGCCTGCCTCTCTGCCTACTTGTGATCTCTGTCTGTCAAATAAATCAATAATCTTAAGAAAAAAAAAGCTAGAATTTTTCTTTAATACCAGAAATAAGGAAAAGAGAATTCACTTCTAGTATTAAATGTTCCAAAGTTTCAGGTATTATTTAATTTGAAAAGTGGAAAAGCAACCTGTAGAATTTTATAGTAGAACATGCAATACTGCATAAATTTCATATTATTGAAATCATTGTTATAGAGGATATTGTATATGTATATTCTATATTCTATTTTAATAATATATTTTTATTCCAGATAGCTAATAGTAAAAACTAGATATTCTTAAAACTCACAAAGTTGTTTACTTACTTTTTCCAAATAACCATTATTTTGACACATTCTTTTATTTAATAGCTCAAAAGGCCATACGTAAGACCAATTTTTTTCACTTCTTTATTTACTCAGTACATTTTTTGAGGGCCATATGTTTATCACTGATCACTACATATAGTCACACTGAGTGTTCAGCAAATACATTTGGAAAGATTGAATACTGAACATCAGCATTGTCTTGGAGACGGTATTAATCCTTGGGCCTTGGATATTTCTGATCTGCATGGTAATTTATTTGAAATATAGATATTTGTCAAGAAATATAGTTAAATATTTCAGATATTTTGTCTTCCAATACAGACTTCACTTTTTGAAATGCAGATGTAAATGGCATTTAAAATAATAAGCTCTGGGGCATCTGGGTGGCTCAGCGGGTTGAAGCCGCTGCCTTCGGCTCGGGTCATGATCCCGGGGTCGTGGGATCGAGCCCCGCATCGGGCTTTCTGCTCTGCAGACAGCCTGCTTCCTCCTCTCCCTCGCTGCCTCTCTGCCTACTTGTGATCTCTGTCTATCAAATAAATAAATAAAATCTTAAAAAAAATAAAATAAAATAATAAGCTCTGGGGCACCTGGGTGGCTCAGTGGGTTGAGACCTCTGCCTTCCGCTCGGGTCATGATCCCAGGGTCTTGGGATCGAGCCCCGCATCCGGCTCTCTGCTCAGCGGGGAGCCTGCTTTCTCCTCTCTCTCTGCCTGCCTCTCTGCCTACTTGTGATCTCTATCTCTGTCAAATAAATAAATAAAATCTTAAAAAAAAAATAAGCTCTTTTCAATCTATATTAAAACTTTCAGAATATTTGAGTCATATACTATCCCTTATTCTGAGTCCTTACTCAGAAAAAATTCTAAAAATTAAGTAAAAAAATAAACTTACAGATTTCTCTGTAAGAGAAATCTGTAAGTTTATCCATGTGGAAAAACTCTATGTTTATTAATTTCTGAGATTTCTTGTCCCTGTGACAATGACTTCTGCACTTGATCTTAGCCAAAAGCCAATGACAATGACTTCTGATCATGCATTAGCTTTCTTATGAGTTGAATATAATATATTCATTAATTTGGATATATTATTATATTCAATAATATGAAGAATAATAGTTGTTAAGTATACAAGATTTGAAAAAAGAAAATTACTTCACAACCAAGCCTCCTAGCCACTTTGACATATTTTTTTTAAGCATGTACCCACTAATACTGTAGTTAGTTTGCCCTCCAAAAAGTCCATGAATTGTTCTATAGAATGTTGATCTCATTAACCAAACACCCTTTCAGCATCCATAGATAACATATTACCTAGGATACAAAAAACAAAACAAACAAACAAAAAAACTTTGTTTAAGAATAATATACTTAGTCATGTGAACTGGCTAATATAAATTAGTTATTGTAGATAGATGAAACTGAAGAAATCTTTGAATTTTAGCCAAAACTGCTAAAATTAATGCCAAAATATTTTAAAAATAAAAACAGTTATTACCTATGGCTTGTAAAAACAAAATTAATGCCAGATAGCTATAGGAATTCTCCAGCTTTGAGTGAATCAGAACAATAGTGGTAATGTTTGAAATTGTTTTCAAATTCTGACTTTCTAACAATCTTATTTAGGGGTTTCTATAAGAATTTATCATAAATCTCTAATATTATCTGTCCAAAAAGTTAATGCCAGAACCAAGGCCAACCAGAGTAATAATTAAAATATACAATATTCATTCAAAAATGAGAGAGATACAGCATATGGACAACTAATGTTAAAATAAAAGGTTTCTTTCCAACTAGAAATAGGCTAAAACCGGTAGTCAATTCTTAAAATAGACTTTTATAGAGACAATCTTGATTCATAGATTATATCCACTTTTCCCTTTAGAAAAAAAATTAAATATATATGTATGAAATCAGCATTTATATTTCATGTTTAATGTAAAATTTACCTAGCTTATCCTAAAGCCATTTATAACAAATTGCCTATACTTTATTCACTGTCTCTCTTAATGAAAAATTCATTTTCCTTTTTCTGATTTCTGGAAGTAACTTGAATATTTAGGATTCACTTTGGCCTCTTATTATTCATTCAAATTCTGCTTCTTTTCTGGGTGTAAAAGATATATATTTATGAATCACTCAGTATGTCAACCACATGTGGATTCTACAATGCTACGAGCATATGTTATTTGTATCCTGCTTTCTGATTTTCTGATTGACAGCAGGAGTTTAAGGGTGACTAGGCTTATTTCCTGCAGTTTAAGATTGATAGAAGTTTAGCAAAGCATATTCACTGATATGTAATATTGCTTCCCTGATGACAGTGGGAATGAAAATTGGCACATGAACTCTTTGAACTTCAGAAGGAGGAAAAACTTTAGCAGATTGTGTGCTTATGCAAATAGTGACATAAATTAACTTTGAAAATGTTGAGAATACAACAGGAAGAAAGAAATTTGAAAGTGAGCCAATCATAATGTCAGGAAATTACAGAATCTTTTCAACCACTTTTCATTTACTGAATTGTAAATATGAGCATTATTCTTTTTTATAAGTTAAATCTTATAAGTTTTGTTAATTTGCATTCAGAAAAAGGAATCCAATTATATGATGAAAAATTAAACAAAATTCTATTGGAACTTCTTGAAAGAAATATACAATTTGGGTTCTTTGGTGGAAAGTTTGACACAGACAGAACAAAGAAAACTACGGAGAATATGTCATCACTACTGAAACTGATATTGTCACAGAACTTTAAGAAGAGAATAGAATTCAAGTTTTGATTTATATTTAAAAACAGTTAATATGGCTTTGAATTACTTTGCAAAAATGATCAATATAAATTAATGACAACTAGTGTTTTTCTAAAGCTTTTTTTGTTAGTCAAGGTTTTCAAAATCAGAAGATGAAGTTCCTATTTTTTCAGTCTAGCTAATGTCTTTTTCAGTTCTCAAACTGACCATACTTCTCAAGTGCACTTAATCTTTCTGATGCCTGGAATTCTGCAGGTATTTTGGCCAGAATTTCTACTAATGCTTTGGCTCTTGGTTTTGATATGACTTCCCTTAGGAAGAGATCCTCACATATGTGTTAGACATACTTCTCAAATGTTCTACAGACCCTTCCTTTTCTCTGTCTTGGATCTTACCATACACATGGTATTTGCCTGTTTACTTCTCTTTATTCTTTATAAAATGTCTGTGAGGACAGGAACCACATCTACTAACATAATGTTTGGTATCAGGTGTGTCATCAATAAATAGTGCATGAAATTTATGAGTTAAATATCATATCCTTAGATATGGGATATGAACTAGTCTGTCTCCACATGCAATTATCTTTTTATGGACAAGAATAGTGTCTTATTAAATTTTTTATTTCCAATGCCCAATACAAAGCCAAGAATATAATATATATTCAATAAATATTTTATTAAGTAAATGCATGTTCAAATAGATTTTGGAGAGACACAACTGAATAAAGCTGAAATCCTTACATTACACAACTGAAATCCCTACATTTACAAACACAAAGCTTGTTTTCATTAAAAAAGAATCCCTCCCTTTTTCAGAAAAAAACAATTGTCCCTGATAAGAAAGAGCAGTCTCTTACTAAGCATTCTTTGTACTTACAATAAGCCCTGATATCATAGGCTAATGGAAGACCTCCTTTATTTTTCTTATCCCAGATAAAACCATAAGTGCATTCCTCCTTTTCCATTCAAATAAACAAAGTAGTTTTTGCTTAAAAAAAGAAAGTCAAAGCACTGTGTGTTTCCAAGATGAAAAGAGGCATGTGCTCAGAGTACAACATCCAAAAATAAAATGATTGTGTCAGTGGCTTTTCACAATGGATACAAAACATGGGTGGCATTCTCTGCACACCCATCTGTCAAGATGAGTTTCTCACATTAGGTTGTAGCAAGGTTGATATTCCATGGTGACAAAAACATGAGCTGAAAAGTCAGAAAAACCTAGGTTTGTTGGAATTGTTTCTACAGTATACTTTGTGGAGCTTTGGGAAAATTCTTTAAGCATTTTAAATATCAATTTCTTCAATTATTGGTAGAGAAAATAATATCTAATTCATAAGGCTTGTAAGGAGTAAGTGTGCAATTCTGTGAAGGTCTTTTCTTTAGTTGAAAGAATGTTATAAGGAAAGCTCTATGGTTTTCTTCTGAAAAAGCTGAAGTTCTACAATATCAAAATATATATAAAAAATATAGAATTTTTCCAAGACGCTCTGATTTCCTGAGTATTTCAAGGCCTCCAATAACACTGTCCATGATGCTTGGCAGTGATCAGTGATAACTGGATCATTCCTTTTATAATCCAGGTCACTTTCACGGGTAACTCTACCAAAAGGGTATCCACATTGAAATCCTCAGGAGTGCTTAGTTGTTTGTAAGATTCTAGTTCAAAATTCAAACTACTGTCAGGGGCTGGAAAAATCATCACATTTTTTCCAGTTAAGACAATTTATCGGATTTTTCCCTTTTCTTGTTTTGTGGTAGTAATTAGATTCCACTCTAGATTCTTTAAAGTTCTTAGTCCCTTGAAGCTCAACATATATTTTCTCTCACAGAGCCCTAACTCCATAATTACAATCTTGGCTTTCAGGATTATTGCTTCGTTTTAGGGTTTTAGGAGAAGTTTGATTTGAAATACAAAACCGTGCAGTGATGCCTTTGTTCTTGGATGTATTCCCCTCTCCCAAGGCAAATGAACCACTCTCACAGCTGCATATTATTGCCAAAAAGTCAGAGGCTACCAGAAATCCCTAGAAGTTGAATTGCTAATAAGTAACTAAAAACATTACCTGCCAAGGGGCGCCTGGGTGGCTCAGTGGGTTAAGCCTCTGCCTTGGTCTCAGGTCATGGTGTCAGGGTCCTGGGATGGAGTCCTGCATCGGGCTCTCTGCTCAGCGGGGAGCCTGCTTCCCCCTCTCTCTCTCTGCCTGCCTCTCTGCCTGCTTGTGATCTCTCTCTCTCTCTCTCTTTGTCAAATAAATAAATAAAACCTAAAAAAAGAAAAAAAAAAGAATTACCTGCCAAAAATACTAGCACGAAATTCCAAACCAGGGTTATATTTGAAAAGCCTCTTTCTATTAAATTTGACTACAAGTATTGCCATCTTCCATCATCTTCCAAAACTCTTGAATTTCCCCTTAGCTCACAGGATAGTTTTCTGTGAACAACAAAATGCATATTAAACATTTCACATCTATAACTTAGCAGAGATTAAATTCTTAATAAATAGTAGCTAATATTTTAACTCAATTATGGTCTTTTTTAGGGAAAAAAAAAAGACAGTATTTCCCCTCATTCTATTGTACTGGTACCATCTGAATCACATATAAATTTGTAAAAAACCCTACTTTGAATTAAGCTTGGTCACAAGAATGTTTACCAGTGATCACATGACCTTTCCTAATGTCAGGCTACATGTTCTAACATAAGTTATTCCTTTTACAGCTGATACTATTTTCTACAGTTTCTTTGTATAAAATGAGTAGAGTATTAGTGAATTTATTTTGAAAGGACATCTATGTCTTTCAACTATTAACTGTATGTCTTTAAGCTTTTATTTGCTTACTTCTAAATTTTTCTACCCATGGACAAAAAGTTTACCTAAGAAGCTCCCTACATCATTTAAACTGTTAGTTTGAATTCATTTATGGTCAGTTGCTAAAACACCATCTAGCATCCATTTTTTTTGTTTTATTTGTTTGTTTGTTTGTTTTATTTATTTATTTTTAAAGATTTATTTATTTGACAGACAGAGATCACAAGTAGTCTGAGAGGCAGGCAGAGAGAGAGGGAGAAGCAGGCTCCCAAATGAGCAGGGAGCCCGATGCAGGACACAATCCCAGGACCCTGAGATCATGACCTGAGCCCAAGACAGAGGCTTAACCCACTGAGCCACCCAGGCACTCTGTTTGTTTGTTTTAATTATTATGTTTAATAAGTAAAGAGAAGCAAAATGTAATGTCCTCAAGTATGCCTTTTGGCATAAGGATTATCTTGAGCTGATTACTTTTAAGAAATGGGAGACACAGGAGAAGCTCTGAAAACTGTGTAAAAATTACTCTTTTGTAGTAGATATTTATAAAAGAAATCTCCATTTTTAAAGGATTCTCCCTTTCTGTAGCAAGAAGAAAGGGATGGCTAACTCTCCATAAATTAATCAGAATTTATGAATTTATGACTTAGAATTTATAACTTAAATTTGTGCAACAACCATGTACTTGTTTACTGTGCTTTGATAACTTCCCATAACTGGCTCTCCTTAACCCAACATCTTCTTTTGTCTTCAGCAGGAGATAATATTTAAGGTGGTAGCTTGAGTCATTTTGGGGTGGTACTGAGTTTTCCTGGGTATCTCCCATTTATACAGCAGGGATATGTGTTATTAAACTTCTGTATGTGTTGTTGTTGTTTTTCCCTGTTAATCCGTTTTTTATTACATGGTGGTCTCAGCCAAGAACCTTAAAGGGTAGAGCAAAATTATTTTTTGTCCCTTACATAAGTTAACAGTAAACAACACATTTTGATAAAATATTAAATACTTGTGACTAATTAGAACTATGAGTGTTTGAAAGAATAGTTAATACACAAGCTAATAATTATTCTAATCTCCATAAAGATGGAAGTTCTAGTACTATAGAGGGGCATTGAGGGTAAGGAGATAGATAGTTGGCAAAATATTTTTCCATTCTTTGTTTTGATGCATGCTAGCCAGGTGGAGGACCCAGAGTGGGTCTGGCAAGATGAGCCAAGAGGGTCCTTGGCTTCATGCAGGATGGAAATCAAATGCAAGCTAAGAGGAAATGAGAGCAGAATTTACTGAAGACATAGAGTATAAATACAGACAGAACATCTGGGAGACTCAGAAAGGAATGGAGAATGAGCCTTGTCTTTACTTGGCTTGGGGTCTGGGGATTTTGTTGAGGATTGTGGTCTGGTGTACATGTCTTCTCAGGTATTGTGAAACTGGTTAAAGCGAAGAGGAGTGTTTAGATGTCCTCCATTAGTCACGTATGATCTAGAGCCAGGTGTCTTGGTGAGTCAGTGGGCTGGAAAACATACATGACAACCCTGCCTGATCGCTCCTTAGATGTTACCTATTGTGTTGGAAGACTCCAAAGAATTCATTAAGTCCTCGACCTTTACAAGGAGAACATACATCATGGTACCCTAAGGCTATAAGGTAGGGGTGTAGGTCCTAACAAGAACAGAAGCAGCAAAAAAGCAGTCTTTTATAAGGTCCCTTCGGTTTCCCTGTCTCAGTTTTACAGGTGAATTGAAGGAATATGTTGGACTGTTTCCAAGTGTGCAAACCTGGTTTTAAGCATTATGTAATGACCCTCACTACTTCCTATAACCTATAAGTAATAATATCAAAGTTCTATAGGTATAGCTCACAAATGGCTAAGACAACCTTGTGCTCTTTCCCTTTGTTAAAACAATTTTTATTACTGCAACTTTTTTTTTTTCTTTTTCACCATTGTTATGTCTAGGCCAACATCTCAAACTATTTTTCATTTCAAAGGAAGGTTAGAAAAGCCTTGACTGGTGGTAGGTAGCTAGGAATTCAGAGGAATTTGAAATAAGATTCCATGTGCACTTCTGACATGGCTCAGCTAGGTAGTAAAACAGTTTTAAGATTTACAGGGATCTCAGCACAGAAGACAGCACACAGAGCTTGACTAAGCTCATCAAGCTGCTCAAGTATACAGACAAATCTTTGCTTTTTGCTTCTCCTTCTCTGCCCGGGCGCAGTCCAAAGTAGATAACTAATTGCCCCCGGCATTGTTGGAGCAAAAGACCTCACATCTTTATTGATCCTGTACTTTTGTCTTTTCCCCTGAGTTCAACCCTCCTTTGGGGTCTTTGTGGGTGTTTAGAATTAAAGACTAAAAGGAAGTTGGAAACACTGACTGTAAGGCTCTTTGGCAGCTGTATTAGTTCTAAGAAACTGAGTTTAAACTGGAAAGACTATGCCAGCCATATTTCCTAAACACTGTATAAAGAAGCAATAAATAGAAACCATCTATTTTACCTAATTTTACCATCCAGTTTACCTAATTTTTAAAATATTTAATAACCCAGGTTATCTGATAACAGATGTGATAAGATTTATGGCTAATATGGATTAAAACAAACGCACCTTAGCAGATAGCTTTACGTAAGCATGTGGTTGCAGGTAGAGAGCAGAAGTGGTCACCTAGAGGAAAAGTAGAGATCTGTTGACAAAAAAACAACAACACAAATTTCCACTATATTCTTTCCACAACAAAATTTTGTAGTCTGTTAAACCCCAAGCACAATATCAAATCCTATAGAAAAAAATTGGTGTGTATGTATATATACATGTATATATAGGTACATGCAAATGTATATTTAATGGCGCTCTCATTTCCCTTAGAATAATTAAAAGTATCATGGGGTAAAAATCCGTAGGGAAGAACACTGACTCAATGTTTCTGTATCCTAAAATACTTAAATAAAACAATTAACGTAATTACACAAAAATGCATATTTAGGAATTTACAGTTTGTTTCCACAGACCTAACTTACCTATCTTTCTATATCTAATGTGTCCCTAGGCAGGAAGTTAGTTTCTCAGGGTTACCCCCCAACCATCTTCAAGAGGAGGAAAGAAATCATTTGCAAAAGCAAGATTGAAAACAAGATTAGCTGGTTTGAACTAAATAATTAACTAGTGTTTTTTTCCCATTATATTACTATTTTTCTTAATGCATCAGGTGATCTCTATGCCTCTACAACTTTACTTTTGGTTGTACGGATTAATAAAATTAATGTAACATGATACCTTCAAAAACTTAAGAGTAATATGCAAAAACTTATTTGATGAAGTTGCATTTGTAATGTTTTTAGAATATAGCAAATACCATACAAGGAAGGGATTTCACAAACAAACCACAAAACAAGAAATATTTGCAATGACAACCTTTTGGGATAAAGGGGCTTGGAGAGTGGGCACAAATAGTGAGAGTTAATTTATTTGAGTTGGTCTCTGGGAACTAATGAAGCGATACTCTTTTCTCTTCAGGCTGAATCAGAGCATAGGTAAATCCAAAAGTTGTTCTTGGCCATTATTTTGCTATCCAGACCAACAAGTAGGAAACAATGGTTGACAATTAGAGAAAATATTAAAGCAGATACACAGGGGAAGTAAAAGGAAATGAATCCAAGTGAGGGAGGAGTGGAGGAAGAAAAACTCAAAAAAAGAGTGAGAAAGGGGAGGAGAAGGGAGGGAGAAACAAAGAGAGAGAACTTTCTTGGTTTCCCTAGTATTCTATTCACTCATTTCTGTTTCTGGCATGCATCTTCACCCTTGAATGTCCTGAGATATCATAGTGATGCTATCAGGCTGGGTCATAGGACCCAGAGGGGTACCACAGGCCTAGCCAAGAGGGTCCTTGGCTTCATCCTAAAGAATGGAAATCGGATGTGAGCCAGCAGGAGGTAAAAACAAGAGTTTATTGAAGTTGAGAGAGTGCTCACTTTGGCAGCACATATACTAAAATCCTGAAGTTGACAGAGCAAGAAAGAGAGAAATACGGATTCAGTATTTGAGAAACTCAGAAACGAAAAGAGCATGAATCTTCTCTTAGCTTGGGGTGCATGTGTCCTCTTAGGCATCCAGGAACTGGTCTGAAACAGGACAGGGTTCAGGTGTCCTTTATAAGTCATTCTTTTCCTGAAGTCAGGGGTCTTGGCGTCAAAGTGTTTGGAGTCATTGGTCTTAAAGAACAGTTATGAGGATCCTGCATGGTCATTCCTTAGACGTTATCTGTTGTGCTGGAAGACTCCCAAGATATCATTATCTCTTTGTCCTTTATTAGGAGGATATAGTATATTTGCATTACAAGGCATCTGTAGAGCAGGGTGGGAGTCTAGGTCCTAGGAAGAATAGAAACTGGGAAATGAGCAAAGGGGGGAAAAAAAAGGCTTTTCAATGGGGTCCCTCCAGTTTCCCTATCTCAGTAGCACCTGTCCAGTAAACATTCTTTCTTTCTTAATTAATTAATTTTACTCTAACCAAATAATGAAAAAGCCAACTCCTCATAGAAAATTTTAAGTCTAGAACCAGACTAAGTGAATGGTTGATTGGATAAAGTAGCATCTGTTTCGGACCAGAAATCTGAAGCAAAATCATAGCCATAGGTCATTTTTCATGGGGATTTCTTTTCTTGTCTTTTGTAAGCCTCTTTCTGCTCTAAAATCTAGTGCTTTTTTTCATATAAAAATGTGAATCTTGCATTTTAATCTGAATCCATCTCTTATACGTTCTAAGTCAATGTTCTTTTGACAGTAAGGAACATAACTGGCTCAGGCCAGCTCATATAAAACTAAAAGGAATCATGAAAGGAAATAATCCATAGCTAGAGCTTCAGAATCTAGAATAAGGAACCAGGAAGCTGCCAGTTTCTAAAGAATCTACTCTCTGTATTTCTTTACTTCTGAAGTTTCTGTGGCCAGGAATTCTCTGTGCAAATTTACTAAATTTCTCTCTTTGAAAACTGTTATTCTTCAGTTAATCTAGATTTCTGCATATAATATAACGGGCTTGAACATGATTTGACCCAGGAACTGTGCTAACTCTGATCCATAATCTGTGTCAGCCTTCCGCTGTAAATTTACTGCCTAATCTTGGTGTTTTTTAAACATAAAGAGAAGAGAAGATAATGTATTTAGTTGCTAGGCAGCTAATTGCCAGTAGATTGGAACTGGCTGTTTCACACCATCATTGCCAGGAGGTCATAGGATTAAGAATGGGTGCCCCGGGGCGCCTGGGTGGCTCAGTGGGTTAAAGCCTCTGCCTTCGGCTCAGGTTATGATCCCAGGACCCTGGGATTGAGACCTGCATCAGGCTCTCTGCTCGACAGGGAGCCTGCTTCCTCCTCTCTCTCTCTGCCTGCCTCTCTGCCTACTTGTGATCTCTGTCTGTCAAGTAAATAAATAAAAATCCTTAAAAACAAAACAAAAAAAAGGTGCCCTTGACTTATCTGATAAAGGATTGTTATCCAAAACATACAAAGAACTCTTAAAACTCAACAATAAGATAACAAATATTCTTATTTAAAAAAAAAATGAGCCAAACACCTTCACAGACACCACACCAAAGAAGACATACAGATGGCAAATAAGCATATGAGAAAAATGCTCCACCTCACACAACATCAAGGAAATGTTTATTAAAACAACAAAATACCGGAGGAGTCAAGATGGCGGAGAAGTAGCAGGCTGAGATGACATCAGGCAGCAGGAGATCAGCTAGATAGCCTATCAAACCATTCCGAACACCTACGAATCCAACAGGAGATCGAAAAAAAGAAAAACAACAATTCTACAAACAGAAAATCGACCACTTTCTAAAAGGTAGGACCAGTGGAGAAGTGAATCCAACCCGACGGGAAGATAGACCCCAGGGGGAGGGGCCGGCTCCCGGCAAGCGGCGGAACAAAGGAGCACAAAATCAGGACTTTTAAAAGTCTGCTCCATGGAGGGACATTGCTCCAGAGGCTAAACTGGGGTGAAGACCTCACGGGGACAGCGTGGACTCAGGTCCCGTGGGGTCACAGAAAGATCAGGGGTGACTGAGTGTCACAGAGCTCACAGGTATTAGAGCAGGGAAGCCGGCTGTGGAGACAGAGCTGAGGAGTGAGCTCTCGGGGTGTCCTAGAGCTGGGGTCTGTGACACGGGCTGGTGCTCTGTGCGAGGGGTCACCACAAGATCTGGGGAGACTCCGGCCTAGGAGAGCTCAGGGATCTGTGGGGTTCGGAGACTCCAGGTGGGACTCTGCCAGAGACAGAGAAGCTTGGTCACAGGCTGGGTGACCTCGGAGCACAGCCAGAAGCCAGTGAGACGGGACTGATTACGCACGATTTTCTCCAATTGGAGAGACGGGAGTGATTAACCACTTTTCTCTGAAGGCACACTGAAGACCGGGGCCCCTAGCTCTCGGTTCCTCAGAGCCAGAGATTGGGAGGCCGCCATTTTCATTCCCGTCCTCCGGAACTCTACGGAAAGCGTTCAGGAACCAACAGCCCCCGAAAGCGAACCTGAGAGGATTATTTAGCCCGGCCCCTGGTAAGGGCGGTGCAATTCTGCCTGGGGCAGAGACACTTGAGATTCACTACAACAGGCCCCTCCCCCAGAAGATCAACAAGAAATCCAGCCAAGACGAAGTTCACGTAACAAGGAGAACAGCGGATTCTTATCTGGACAAAATGACAAGGCGGAAAAACTAACCACAAAAAAAAGAACAGGAGGCAGGACTGAAGGCTAGGGACCTAATCAATACAGACATTGGTAATATGTCAGATCTGGAATTCAGGACGACGATTCTCAAGGTTCTAGCCAGGCTCAAAAAAGGCATGGAAGATATTGGAGAAACCCTGTCAGGAGAAATAAAAGCCCTTTCTGGAGAAATAAAAGACTAAAATCTAATCAAGTTGAAATAAAAAAAGCTATTAATGAGGTGCAATCAAAAATGGAGGCTCTTACTGCTAGGATAAATGAGGCAGAAGAAAGAATTAGTGATATAGAAGACCAAATGACAGAGAATAAAGAAGCTGAGCAAAAGAGAGACAACTACTGGACCACAAGGGGAGAATTCGAGAGATAAGTGATACCATAAGACGAAACAATATTAGAATAATTGGGATTCCAGAAGAAGAAGAATGAGAAAGAGGAGCAGAAGGTATACTGCAGAGGATTATTGTAGAGAATTTCCCAAATATAGCAAGGGGAACAAGCATCAAAATCCAGGAGTTGCAGAGAACACCCCTCAAAATCAATAGGAATCGGTCCACACCCCGCCATCTAATAGTAAAATTTACAAGTCTTAGCGACAAAGAGAAAATCCTGAAAGCAGCACAGGACAAGAAGTCTGTAACATACAATAGTAAAAATATTAGATTGGCAGGCCAGAAAGAACTGGCATGATATATTCAGAGCACTAAACAAGAAAAACATGCAGCCAAGAATACTTTATCCAGCTAGGTTATCATTGAAAATAGAAGGAGAGATAAAAAGCTTCCAGGACAAACAAAAACTGAAAGAGTTTGTAAACACCAAACCAGGTCTACAGGAAATATTGAAAGGGATCCTCTAAGCAAAGAGAGACCCTAAAAGTATTAGATCAGAAAGGAACAGAGACAATATACAGTAACAGTCACCTTACAGGCAATACAATGGCACTAAATTCATATCTCTCAATAGTTACCCTGAACGTAAATGGGCTAAATGCCCCAATCAAAAGACACAGGGTTTCAGAATGGATAAAAAAACAAAACCCATC
>ML093139.1:91076-148681 GCA_003697995.1 Taxidea taxus jeffersonii | reverse complement strand
TACAGGCAATACAATGGCACTAAATTCATATCTCTCAATAGTTACCCTGAACGTAAATGGGCTAAATGCCCCAATCAAAAGACACAGGGTTTCAGAATGGATAAAAAAACAAAACCCATCAATATGCTGCCTACAAGAACCTCATTTTAGATCTGAAGACACTTCCAGATTCAAAGTGAGGGGGTGGAAAACAATTTACCATGCTAATGGACATCAGAAGAAAGCTGGGGTGGCAATCCTTATATCAGATCAATTAGATTTTAAGCCAAAGACTATAATAAGAGATGAGGAAGGACACTACATCATACTCAAAGGGTCTGTCCAACAAGAAGATCTAACAATTTTAAATATCTATGCCCCTAACATGGGAGCAGCCAACTATATAAACCAATTAATAACAGAATCAAAGAAACACATTGACAAGAATACAATAATAGTAGGACACTTTAACACGCTCCTCACTGAAATGGACAGAATATCCAAGCAAAAGATCAACAAGGAAATAAAGGTCTTAAATGACACACTGCATCAGTTGGACATTACAGATATATTCAGAACATTCCATCCCAAAGCAACAGAATACACATTCTTCTCTAGTGCCCATGGAACATTCTCCAGAATAGATCACATCCTGGGTCATAAATCAGGTCTCAACAGGTATCAAAAGATTGGGATCATTCCCTGCATATTTTCAGACCACAATGCTCTGAAGCTAGAACTCAATCACAAGAGGAAATTTGGAAAGAGCACAAATACATGGAGACTCAACAGCATCCTTCTAAAGAATGAATGGGTCGACTAAGAAATTAAAAAGAAGAATTGAAAAAACCATGGAAACAAATGATAAAGAAAACACAACGGTCCAACATCTGTGGGACACAGCAAAGGCAGTCCTGAGAGGAAAATATATAGCGATACAAACCTTTGTCAGGAAACAGGAAAGGTCGCAAATACACAACCTAACCCTACACCTAAAGGAGCTCGAGAAAGAACAACAAAGAAAGCCTAAACCCAGCAGGAGAAGAGAAATAATAAATATCAAAGACTATATTACCTCTTAAAGTTAATTAATTTGCCATGCTTTTAATAATTTTTTGTAAGTTAATATGCCTCATCAAAAATGTCCTCTTTGTTTAATGCATCTGACTTGGCTATGAATCCTTCTGGGATTATGTGGTTGTGTGCCAACCATTCTCTAAACTATACAGGAGAGTTGTGGCATCCTGGAACTTCCGTATTAGAAGGTTTGGGAGTTGTTTTTCTTTCTTTTCTTTCTTTCCCTTTTTTTTTTAAATAAGTGAAAGCGACTGGATTTAAATGAATAGAATGCAAAATTTTTTTTTAATATTTTATTTTTTTATTTATTTGTCAGAGAGAGAGAGAGGGAATGAGCACAGGCAGACAGAGAGGCAGGCAGAGGCAGAGGGAGGAGCAGGCTCCCTGCCGAGCAAGGAGCCCGATGTGGGACTCGATCCCAAGACACTGGGATCATGACCTGAGCCGAAGGCAGCCGCTTAACCAACTGAGCCACCCAGGCGTCCCTAGAATGCAAAATTTATGTAGTTATTAAAATGATTCATCTTTCAAGCAGTTTGAATGTTGAGATAGACTTTTTTGGCCTATATGCAAACACTTGGCAATTGTTCTCCTTTTAGGGATCAGCAGGGAAAAGATTCACTATGGCTACTCATCTAATATGTTCTCCTGAAGGAGAAATCTTTCATTTTCCTGAGCTTGTAGATGTCAAATAAAGCAAAACAACACAAAACAAAGAAACACCTGTCTTCTATGTAGAATTTTACAGAGCTTATATTGACCCCCTTCTTCTGCTTTCTATTTCTGTAGAAAGTAAAAGGTTTAAGGAATTAAGCAGTGTGGGTTATTTTATCCTATATTGGAATGGTAGTACCGTGACCTTACTGAGAGAAAAGGTTAGTTTTGAGGAGGTAATATGATTGTGGCATTTGGGCTGATGAACTGGCCTTTTTAGTATTTTGGAGATAAGATGAGTTATTATTGGGGAGAATTCAAAAGACCATTAGAGGCACATTGAGAATTTTGTATTATGAAATTTGTATCCCAAACATAAATGCAAATAAGGCAGATAAAGGGAACTGAGCCAGGCTCTTTTTTCTTTTTAATTTTATTTTTTTACAGTTTTCCAAAATTCATTGTTTATGCACCATACCCAGTGCTCCATGCAATATGTGCCCTCCATAATGCCCACTAATAGAACAATAAATTTGAAATGACTCTTTGGAGATCTTAGTAGAAAAACAATAGGTAAAAGCAAGAATTGTATTTCTTAGTATTTAACTGAAACTGGGACAAGAGCCAATATTGGTTATGTTTATTATGACAACATACTACATGGTTCCAATTTTGTGTTAGGTATTTGAAAAGCCTAAAGTTTGTTGCAAGAATATGATTTTAAAACTTCTTTCCTTCCTCTCTTCTCTCCTCTTCTCATCTTCCTTCCTCCTTGCTCCTCACCCTTTTCCTACTGGTAAGAAATGAATGTAGATGGAACACTTTGATGAATGGATTTTGTATAATTTCAGTGAAGAAATACATACTTAACAGGTTAAATTGGGTTTCTCAGTGTGTTCACATATTATCAGAGTTATTTATAATATAACCTGTATTCTTATGGCTATGGATGAATTTCATTATACAATTTTTATAAAATGAATAATAGATTAATGAATGTTATTATTTCCTTACTTTCACTAGATTATTATTAAATGAAATCAACTAAATTCTGAAGCTTTTAATGGAAAATTGATGTAGCTTTTGTGAGCCCTAGAAATCTTACTTCTTTGTTCTATCACTGCAATATATAGAGAGATCCATCATCAAAATTTGATATTTAAATCAAACTAAAAGGTATGATCAGCCTTATAAAATTTATGAAAAAAGTTAAATGAAGTTCATAGAGAGATTAATGTTTTATCTTTTAACTTACAACTAGAAGGTTTTCTAAAGAGAAAACTGCTTACAGCTATTCACTCTTTTTTCAGTGATTTCAGTACAAAAATGAACAATTTCAGGTGCCACTTTATTTTGACTGTGCTGTCTAGTAACTAGTGTGATTGTTTGATAGAGCAGAGTAAGTAAAAAATGAAAGACAAAGGAGGAGATAGAGAGAGTGCTAGTAACATTCTGTGAAAAACCCTGTAAGATTTAGACATGTTTTAATCTTAATTGGTTAGTTCACATTTCACTCAAGAACTTAGTAGGGAAGATAATGATGTATATAACTTCGTTTATTTTCCTATATATCCTTTATATAGGGTTTTAGACTTATTATAAATTTTAAAGTTATAATAATATAACATCCTACTATTGTTATCATACAAGTAAATACCCATTGCCTTTTTTCTATAGAACTTTGAAGAATTTAGATACATCACTTAGTAAATGCACTGTCATATACTCATTCTATAAGTCTATGCTTAAGTTTTAGAGTGGCTTATTTTTCATCTAGAATAGGGTATTCTCTAACTTTCTAACACCTTTAATGAATTATTTAGTGTTTGTTGTCTTCCTCAATGTACCTCTATGCTTATCACAATACCTGGTACATGATGTGTTGAATTAAATGGAACAGAATTTCTCATATACTCCTTTATATTTATTTGAAAGTGCTTATCTGCATTTGCTAGTTGGAGGAAACCAACAAAGAGAGATTAAGATTTGCTCATGATCTCATGATCTCTTGAATCACTAGAATCCTCATTTACTGAGTTTTATTCTAATGCTCTTCTTAAGGTAATACTATAATCCTTAAACCTAAATGTAGCCTATGGCTAATGAAAGCTGAACACTAAGACATATATCTAAGTGTAGTCTAGAATTTAAAAATGTTGGATCTTGCACTAATCCTGCTACTAATAAGTTTGGGAAAGTTTCTTATATAAGTATGAATATAAATGATCTTTGCAGAAGTTGTTTTCTTGTTTCATAACTCTAATAACATTATACTGAAGTTATATTAAAGTATATTTTCAAGATATGTGGTGCAACATGGTTGTTTGAGAATTCCAAACTTTGCTTTTCTCCAGAGCACTTAGCATTACTTTACATTTATGTATTTTGTGTATATTTTTTTCATGCAGGTGGAAGCTCTGTGGAAGAAGGGACTTTGTTTAGGTTGTTCAGTTCTGAACCCCTCTCTTAGAAAAGTGCCTGGAACAGCACTGGTGCCCAGTTAACATTGGATAAGTCAGTGAATGAGGGAATCATACTTGTGACTAATCAGCAATGACTCTACAGCTGAAATTTTAGTCTTGGAACTCTGTCCTACCTTAAGGGACCCTACTATGAGCTTTCAGCTCTACTTTCTAGGAGTTGTTCTGGCAGTACCTTTGCTTTGGTTTTGGCTTGGTCTTTGGTTGCTTTTTCATTTTTATCTTTTGTCCAGATGAATTAACTGGGATTCTATTGTGGCTAGACATCAATGTAGGATCTCCTTCCACTGGTATTCTAAGATTTTAAGGTTGTGACATTTCTTGCTGCTTATAAGAAATGGTTTTTCGAGGCTAATCCAGTCAAGGATGATAACTTGTTAAGGTGTTGTGCTCAAATTCAGAGATCTATGCTCAAGTGGGTTTGCTAGTGTAGGCCACCTACTGGTGAGGCTTACCTCAGCAGTGCATAACTAAAATGATACAGATATACCATACATCAAATAAAATAATAGTATAATGCTAACTAATCTTAGAGAAAGATAACTATTTTGTGGAACAGAAGGAACCAATATAAATGAAATAGCTGATTCTAAGCAGTAATTGTTACTCATTACTGTAATCTAATTTTGACTTTAAATTCCAAGCCTAAGTATCTTACCCTGCATCTTTTGATAGAATTAGATGACCCTTGGCTTTCCTAAAACTTAAGGCACCTTGGGGTGTCTGGGTGGCTCAGATGGTAAAGTGTCTGCATTCGACTCAGGTCACAACCTCCAAGTCCTGGGATAGAGTCCCACGTCTGGCTCCCAGCTCAATGGGGAGTCTACTTCTCCTTCTCCCTCTCCCTCTGCCTCTTACTCTGCTTGTATTTGATCTGTCTCTCTGTCTCTCTCAATCTCTCAAATAAATAAATAAATAAATGAATAAATATTTGAAAAAAATTTAAAACTTTACAGATACAGGTGTTGAAGATTCACTTTACTAGGTAGGCCAAATGACTGAAGAATCCATTTGTATGTTTTAAAATACAGGAAGTATCACAAGAATGATGTAACTATGGCATGTTTCCAAGAAATTATTTGAGAATAGATTTTATTGGACAAAATATATTCATAGTATGTGACTGCTCTGTAAATTTTGACCTACAGTAGTAGAATATGTGTCTTTTTGTAGATGCAAGGAAGAGGAAAAATATAAGTTGCTGCTATGCTGTGGTAATAATAAGTTCCTAGAGGGATATCAGGCTAAAAATATTTTATTGAAACTGTCCTCGATTTCTAAAGACATTTCTAAGTTGCATTTAGAACATAGCCATTGATTACAAAGTGTGATTTGAGAAGGCAAAAGAGGCCAATTTTCCTGAAAACAAATTAAGAGATGCATATTGACTACAGGGAAGAATGTCATCACTGAGAAATCGAAAGCAATGGGACTTTAGGAAATCTATCAGCAGTCCTGTCAAATTAGATTTTTTTCTCATACTTTGTTACTGGAGCCCTTTGTGGGATGTACATATTTTCAGCAGATATAAACTTTTTATTTTTAGAGTAAACCGAGGTCAATAAAATGAATAGAGGGACAGATTACAGGTTCTAACTCATTCACATTGCATATTTTAGACCCACCCCCCAAAAAACAGAAGTTCCTTGAAGTCCTATGTAAATATCCATTCTTCTGTAATAAATTTTGTCCCAGTGACCCATTTTTCTTAGCACTTCGGGTGCCTTGTGAGAACGTATTACTTTGATCTGAGGCCAATAACCAGTTGCCACATTTATTTTAACACTTTGGGGAATGAAAAAAAAGATGTCTTTTTTTCCACATAATAGCATTACATTCTAGTCAGTTCTACATGGAGCTATATGCTATAAGAGTTCAAGTTTATTTTTTTTTCCTGAAATAATGAAAGGAAAATATTTTTAAGGATAAAAATCAAATAATGCTATTAGATCTCAAGCACAAAGTGAGTGATTTGAGTGTACATATTTGCTCATTGTTGTACTAAATGCTCTTTGTTTTATAAGATGATAAAACAGAATTTATACTTAGCAAGTGAACAATATGCCCCAAATTTCTTATCTTCAACATGATGACATACACTTTTTCCAGAAACTTTTAAAAAACTATTTTTGGGGAGTTAAAACATATCTTCCTAATACATCAAGGTAGGCAGTTGATAAGATGATACTGAGCTGTGTATAATTTCAAGATTATGGAATAAACATATACTGCAGTCATCCTTTGCTGCCTCAAACCTTAGTTAGCAATAATGGGTATAAAAGTAAATAAATGTGTGTATGTGTAATGTATAAATATGAATATATATAATATATATAGTATATATAATATATATAGTGTATGTATGTATATAGTGTTTGTATGTATGCATATATATATAATATATACAATTTATATTGTATATACATGTAAATTGTATATATATTATATATACTAAATACTGTTAATATTTCTATATACTCTGATTTCTCTTCAAATCATATAAATCGTGGGACGCTTGGGTGGCTCAGTCAGTTAACTATCCAACTCAATTTCAGCTCAGGTCATAATGTCAGGGTTGTGAGATCCAGCCCCATGAGTCAGGTTCCCCACTGGGTGTGGGGCCTGCTGAAGATTCTCTCTCTCTCTCCCTCTCCCTTTGCCCCTCTTCCTCCTCCTCCTCCTCAGTACTTTTGCAGTTTTCTTCATTTTAATCCTAGATATTTTGGACAAAGTTTATATATAAATATTTTCATATTTT
Organism: Taxidea taxus jeffersonii; assembly: GCA_003697995.1. Lineage (NCBI taxonomy): Eukaryota > Metazoa > Chordata > Mammalia > Carnivora > Mustelidae > Taxidea > Taxidea taxus. Next base: position 141,733 of record ML093139.1, on the reverse strand, counting down.
CACTGTTATGATCTTTTTCTATGTTCTAAGATACAAAGAAAAGTTACCAAGTTTTGCATATCATTTTTTACCTATCTTCCTCAGTTCTCTAATTTAAATTTTGACTATATTAATTATTATTCTTCATGTACCCTCAGAGCATCTTCTGATTGCCAAGTTGTTTTTCTTTTCAACATGCATCCTGATTCAAGCTGTATACATTTGCAATGTCTGATTTTTAACCACACACTCTTCATCCTATTGACCCAGAGTGAAAATTGATACTCTTGTCTGAAGGACTGTTCCCTTGAGTATATTTAAACCCGACCAATCTCTCTGTTTAATCTGGGTTCATCAGGAACCATTAGCCTTGATTGGTTTGTTTTTCTCCCCCTCTATCTCAGGACTTGATTCTATTGAGTTAACAACTCTTCTCCCCAGAGAATAGCTACCACAAGCCTGTTTCAAGTAATTCCGATCTCTCACTTATAGAAATTGAACTGATCTTTTTTTCTTTTTCCTTTTTAGTTTTATTTGAAGAACTGCTATAATTAATTCTGTATTTGTTCAGATCTTTGAAGATCTGTGAAGACAAAACAGTTACTCAGATCTCTATCATGTTAGCATGCTATTTATCATACTTTCCAATCATCATTGCTGAATTATGCAATCCAGTTGAAAAGAGTAAGCATTATTTACTGAAGACTCATATGCTGATATCCAGTAAATCTCATTAATCATGATTTGACTAACGAGATTTATGGTATTTCAGAAAAGGACTAGGTATATGTTTGTTTTTGTAAAATATCAAAGAAATAGATTAGTAAGTATTTTAGTAATGTAAATAAGATTGTGGAAGTGGATTAGGAATAGACTATATTTCTTTTAAAATATTGTAGCATAACACATTACTCAGAAAATAAGGTAATCTATTGAATTATTGAATTTGCTAGGGAGCAAATTACATCTATGAGTCCCATTATAGCTCTTTTGTAATAATGCTTAATTAAGTTGTGCTGCTAATATGTGCAGTCCATCCCTGAGTACAGTAAAACTCTCATTCAGATTTTACCACTATAATTCTGACATAGAAAAACCACTGTGTTACCATTCAAAACATAGTTCTAGCTCTACTTTTGAATATCTGTGACTTATGACCTCAAGTAAATAATTTACCTCTTCTGAGTCTAATTGCTTATTACTTAAATGAAAAAAAAACCACTGTGTATACCTCACAGAGTTACTTTGACAGTTAAGTTGAGACTGAAAACCATCTTAAAAATCATAAATCACCAAAACCCTAACTACTCATTACTATGTACTAGAATACTTTTATTATAAATTCACAAGTTGATTTTTGTCTTCCAGTTTTTTGAATTCCATATGGTAAGGAACACAATGGCTTATGCTAGCTTGTCTAAATTGCAGTTTGTATGAAACAGCTTTGATAATTGCCTTGGCTACAAAATTCTTGAATAATTTTCAGTTTCACTTCAGATATTTGAATGAGTGAATAAATACCACTGATATCTTAGAACAAGTATAAGATTCCTCATTTAAGCTCTCAAACCCTTCCCATTCTGTAAATTAAACTTATCACTTATATTTAAGAGTAAATTCTGGTAAGACTGTGTTTACTGCTATACTATTACAGCATAGATTTTACATGTCACAGGTTTTAAATTTAGTGATGTTGGGGTGCCTGTGTGGTACAGTCAGTTGAGTGTCTGACTCTTGGTTTCTGCTCAGGTCAGTGTTGTGAGATCAAGCCCTGAGTTGGGCTCCGAGCTTTGCATGCAGTCAGCTTGAGATTCTCTCTCCCTCTGCACCTTCTGCTTGTGCTCTCTCTCTCTGTCTCTCTCTCTCTGTTTCAAATAAATAAATACATGCTATTTTTCCATAAAATCAAAAAGAAAACTCTACATGAAGCAAACTCAAAATACATCCTTACAAGAAACTTTATAGACAAGTAACAAAGTTTAAGACTTGCTTATTACTCTGTCATTAAGTAGATTACATTCAGAAAACTATAACATACTTTTTAAGATTTTATTTATTTGTTTGAGAGAGAGGACACATGTGCACACAAGGGAGAGAGAGAGAGAGAGCACAAGCTGGGAGAGAGGCAGAGGGTGAGAGAGAAGCAGGCTCCCTGCTGAGCAGGGAGCCCAGTGCAGAACTTGATCCCAGGACCCTGGGATCATGACCTGAGCCGAAGGCAGAAGCTTAACCAACTGAGCCACCCAGGTGCACAGAAAACTATAACCTATCGTTGAAGCCTAAATATGAAAAAATATTAAAATTAAGTCTTCTTGTATACTGAAGCACTTTTCTTTTTCCAGATACCTACTACATGAGTACTACCCCATGTTTAGGGGAAGATGGTTTCAAGAGAACAGCAGAACAAAGGCAAAAATCTAATGTTCTTGTCTTTGATATTTTAAAGGATACTATGCAGGTATAAGACTACAAAATGAGGAAAAGGGTACAAACCACACAGAAGCAGGCTTTTTTCCCTGGAACCCTTGCCAGAGTAGAGAAAGCTCTTTAGAGCTGAAAGTAATCAAGTAATCAATATGCTGTATGATTTTTGTACCCCTTCCTGTTCCACTTGAGGTGATTCTAAACTGATGGGGAGAAAGTGGAATCCCCTGATAATTTTAGGACTTGCAGTTAGGTAAAAATTTGTGCTGCCACAATACTATGTGTCTTCTTGGCAGAAGAAAATGGAATGAAATGGCTAAATTGATTCTCCATGCACCAACTTACAGGATAGGTGGATGGTTTTCCTAACTGATGTTGTCATAGCTTTGTGAGTCAGAAAAAATGGAGGAGACTTGCAGCAGCTTATGTGGTATGGATGAGACCACATGATAGACCACATGAGAATGGACACCTCAAATGATACCATTATGAGGATTTTAATGCCAGATTGGAGAATATACCTCAGTGGATATCACTATAGCAATAGTGATGGAGGATAAGATGCCACCATCTCCCATTCTGCCTCTCACCAAAATGACCTTAGTATTTATATAAAATTCCAGAAAGAAAAGTAAAGATAGGAAGAATTCTTGAATCTGCCTTGAATTGGCAAAATGATATGTCTTTTTTATCTGGGACAGAATGGGATTAAGATTGAAACTAGGTTGAGTTCTGGAAAATAAAGAAAATTACTGTTTTGTACAGTTGAGTTTGACAGTGTTGTACTTACTACCCTTGTTTTGCTATTCCATTGATTGAGCTGTCTTCCTAAAATAGAATTCACCATAGAATTCATTTTAATATATATAAAGCACAAAACAGAAAGATAAGGAAACTATTACCACCTTAACAAATTTTCTCCTTTTCCTTTGACATAGGCTAAGTTTATCTGCAAAGGAGGGGTCTCAGTTCTGTCTAGAATCATGTTTGGATGCCAGGAATAACAGTTTATTTTCCTCTTTACCTTTTATCCACTTGAAGATGATTTGAGGATAGTTCTCACTCTATCACAGATAGGTAGAAAGAAACATTGCTCTTTATTAAAATCCTTTCCAGGTAGGGGTGCCTGGGTGGCTCAGTGGGTTAAAGCCTCTGCCTTCAGCTCAGGTCATTATCCTTGGGTCCTGAGATCAAGCCCCCACATTGGGCTCTCTGCTCAGTAGGGAGCCTGCTTCCTCCTCTCTCTCTGCCTGCCTCTCTGCCTACTTGTGATCTTTGTCTGTCAAATAAATAAATAAAACCTTTAAAAAAAATCCTTTCCAGGTAATATTTTTTTTTGGTTCTAGGTAATGATTTTTTATTACAAAATATTTTTAACCAATGGTGACTCCTACATTTCTCTCAAGGAGCTTAGAGAGGCAATCTGCCATGAAGATGGGAAGTGGCTGCATTTACAAAGACACATCGTGTATTATTTGGATAGAGGTAATGGAAAAATTAACAAGGATTACTCATCAGCCCTCACCCAATGGCATCCACAGATGACAAAACATTTCATTATTAGTTCTCCTGTGTTCTGCCTTCTGCAATGGCTTTTATATTTTATTTAATTGGTAATATGTTCTGCTTCAAATCTGGTCAAGGATTAGGTAGAGAAGATGATTCTCAGTGGTTTTAGGCTGACCATGGAAAAATGTCTATATAAAGTTCTTGGATATGTTAGTGCTGAGATTATGTCTGGAAGCCTCAAAAATAAAAGCTGGACACTTTGATGTTTCATTTTTATTTTCAAGCTATCTTAAATTATGTCACAGGAGGCATTCTAGATCCTTTATTGCTCTTCAGTGTACTGTACATTCCCTAATCCAACTTTCAGATTTAATTCTTCACTTAAATAAGACATGAATGTATCAATGTATTTAATCTTAAAATGGCAAGGTAACAATCTCCTATTTCTGTGGTGATTGTTTTATCTAACTCTGAAACTTGGAGAGAAATATATTTTAGGACCTAGGAACTATATGACTTAATAAAGTTGATTTAATTCTTCAATAAAAATACTGAGGATTTTGGTCCAAGTAGTAGAAAGTTCACCAGCCTATTCATTTAACAAGTACCTATTTAACACATACAATGAAAAAGGCACTTGTTCTAGACATAAGGATGTAGTCATTAAAACCACCAGTTCTCTCCTTCTCTCAAAATCCTAGTAGAATGAACAGACAACAACTAATAGACTAATTTAAAAAATAGCCCAAAATGAAAGCAACAACAAACAATAACAAGGTTTTCTGAAGAGTGCCTGAGTGGTTATTTTGCAATGATTTTCAGCGAATGTTCTTTTGAGAAGTTAGTATTTAAGCTGAGTCTCAAATAATAATAAGGCATGTGATAATAGTCTGGGAGAGTTGGGGAGACAAAAGGATAATTTTATGAATTGCAGTTCTGGAATGTCAAAAGTCTACTAGATGAAGTGAATGGCAGCTTGAGGGGAAATAAGTTTAAAGGGGCTGATGTGGGCTGATATTGTCTGTAGGTGTCAGGGAAATTGGATTTTATTCCCACAGTGATAAGAACCTAGGGTAGGTTTTAATACAAAAGCATAAAGTGATTTGTTAGATAATTTAAAAATACTACTCTCTATTATAATTTCAGTGATTAAATAATATATCTAAAATTTGCTTAAAAATATTTGGAGAAGTATTGGGTAGGAGCAAATGAGGTTCAGATGAAACTAGATTAACCATGATTTCTATACTTGTTGAAGTTACATACATGAAATTCATTATACTATTTCTACTTTATATGTACTTGAAAGTTTTTGTAATACAAAGTTTTAAAAATATATGAAAACCACAACTTTCCCCTCAGCGTAATAAGCAATCTAGTGCTCAGATTTAGATCTATAAATAGTACCCCTCACAAAAGTAGAGAGTTAATAGGATAGTTTGTGAGACAATAGTGGCCAGAAATATAGACTGGATGGTGGGGCCATTTATTGAGACAGGAAAGATAAATCAGAGGATTGCAGGTTGGAGAGGGCACTGGAAATTTAAGGTTCATTTTGGAAATGGTAAGGGTGAGATGTTTATTAGATATCCAATTGGAGTTATCAAATAGCTTCAGTGTGTATATGAACAACGAGTTCAGAGAGAGGGTAGTGCCATAGGTGGCATTATTTGTTCACAGGAATTTGTCTATTCTTCTCCCTTGTCATTTCTTCCTATAGGTAGGACATGCTTTTTACCCAGTTACTTTGGATCTGGCCACATGACTGGCTTTGGCCAATAGGATATGAATGGACTTGAAAGTTGCTGTATCTGAGCAAAATCTCTAAATGTGCTAGCATTTTCTGGTTTGGTCCCATTTTCTGCTCTCTACTGTGAGAATGGTATTCTTTGATCCTCACACCTGGGATCTGAGATAAGATGAAATGACACTGAGCTGCTCCTAGTCAAGCCCATCAGAGTTGTTAACACTGGAGAAGCAGGCACAAGAAATAAATGTTGCTGAAAGTCATTGAGATAATTACAGATATGTATTATCTCAGTAAAGTCACTTGATACAGTCAGAGATGGAGATATAAATTTGGGGGTCATTGGTATATTAACTGTATTTAAAACCATGGTATTGGTGAGATGATCTAAAGACAATTATGATTTTAAAATTGCTTTTTATATTGGGAAATGGACTTGACAAAACAAGACAAAGCAAAATAAAACAAACAACCCCACAAAACCTAGAAGTTCTTGGAAATTTATGACTAAGGGCATTTATTTTTTGTTTCTGTTATGTTTAGGTTAGTAGGATTTCGAAAATTGGCAAGTAGATACTTTAAGTCAACATTTGAAAAGTATTATTTCATGATGTATATCAAGTCAAACAAAATGTGAAATGCCTTCTTAAATTATACATCACCACAAGACAGGAATTTCTGATAATTTTTCAAGTTTTCATAATGTAGTTGAAATTGGGGAAACTTCACTTGAAATATAAAAAATATGATTTTAGATTATATTATTTCTTGGTGTAAGTTTCTCTCACAAAATGTATTAGGCTTTGTTTTAATTAGATGAAATAAGGCATTTCTAAATTGATGACAAATGTAACTTTAAAGTGCATATGAAATTATGCTGCTTGATAATTTGTTAAATTATTATGGAAATTTCACACTTCCATAATGATGTGTTTCATTTGCCTTTGATTTAGGGTAAGTGTCCTGTTATAAACTGCCCACTCCTTTCCATATCCACTCTGCTCAGCAATTTCGTGGACATCTACATGCACTTGTATTTTCCCTAGCGCTCAGGATCCCAAACAAATTATAGTCAAGATGGGGGGTGGTAGGGTTAGTAGAAAATTATTATTAAAGCAAACACTTCTCTTTTCATTTTTCATGTTATATTCTTTTCCTTTGAGTGGTTTTTCTCCTATGGTTTTAGATTTTATTATTATTAATTAGTATGTCTCTTTAAGGTACTCCCTTTCCTTAATCATTTTTATAACAAATCTGGAGTTTCTTTTACTTGCTTGTTTCTATGCAATTTATTAAAGTCCTAGAAATAATACTGAAATATGGTCTTATACTACTGTAATCCATCCTATCTAAATATATTTGTCTAGTGATAGGATTTGCCTCAATCCTTTGCTCTCAGATAAAAATTTTTATCATGTTTCATTAAGTTAAGGAGAGATTTTTGGGTGACCTCATGAATTCTGTATTTTCAGTTATTTCAGTAGTTAACAACAACAATTATTATAACTGCCATTTTTAAGCTCTTACTATGTTTCAGGTATCACTATAAAAACATTACATAACCTACTTAATCTTTATATAACCACCCTATAGAGGTGGGTTTTGGTAATATTCCCACTCAACAAATGAAAGAATAGGCTAAATAACTTGCTCAGTGTTATGTAGCTAGTAAATTATGGAGTCAAGATTAAATCTCTGTTCTCTCTTCATGCTTAACCCTGCTTTATATAGTTGCTGTTAGAGTAGGCTAACAGCTCTATCACATAATCTCCAAATCTCACTAGTTTAACAAAGTAAAAATGTATTTTTCACTCATGTCACAGTTCAGTCAGATAATTGTCATGGACCTTCTAAGCTCTTTTGATCTAGAGTCTTTGTTCTTTCCTAGACCCACAGTAGTGGTGGTCATTATTTGAGTGGCCATTAAATTTAAAGGTATTAAAATGAAAAATTCAACTCTTCGGTTGCAGTAGCCACATTTCAAGTGTTCAGTAGCCATATTTGGCTCATAACTGTTGGGGAGTGCAGATATAGAACATTTCTATCACCAGCAAATTTCTGCTGGACATCTTTGTCTAAAACCTCTATTTTTTCCTCTTGGACCTCTGTTTCAAGCCTCACTATGGTTTGTCAGGGAGATTTTTTGAGCCAGACTGAGGTCTACTATATTATTTCATTCTACTTTCTATTGGTCAGAATTCAGACAAATAACTGCTCCTAAATTTAAGGGAATCTGGAAAATGTGGTTGATATGTATGTCTAAGAGCAAAAGGGAAATGGATGGTGAACAGTCAGCCAGATTTTATATTAGTGTTGCTCTAAATCTCTTTCTTTTCTAAGCATTTGCTAAGCACTTATTTTAAATAGAAATCTCTACGTATCTAAAGGGCATTTTAAAACCCTCACAATAAATTGGGGGAAGATTAGATTATTGTTCAGATCATTGTCTTTGCTTTTCCCCTTACCACCTTGGGGGAGAAATTTTCTTCCACATCTCCTTGATGTTGGGCCTGCCATATAATTTGCTTTGGCAAATATGAGTGAAATGGCATCATCCTTGTGTAGAAATTGGGTCTTAAGAGACAGCTTATTTTCCTACTTAAACCTCTGGAAGCTTCAGAGCTCCACCATGAAGAAAACATGGCTCCAGGTAGCCACTGCTCATCCAGTTCAGGCCCAGAATGAGGCACATGGAGCTGACCTGGACTTTATCCACTCACCAAGCCATCTTGCAAATCTTTGAGTTAGAAAATAATTCTTATTCTATGCCTACATGATCTTGTGGGTTTTGCTATGTAGCAAAAGCTAGTATAAATTTTTTAAGAAACTGTCATAAGGAAATTGAAACCTAGACTGGCTAAGTGTCCTACATCACATGGTTATTGAATAGCCAAACTGGGATTCAACCTAAGTCCCTCTGATTCCAATATACATATCTTTAATCATTATTCCATGCTGCCTCTAAGTAGGCATATTATTTTCTGGTACAAAGAAACATTACTTAGAAAATAGGGTTTCTTATGTTTCTGTTAAATATTTCTATTATTAATAGTTTAATTTTCTCACTCTACTCATTAAGCTCCCCATATTTGTAAACTTAATTTATGATTTGTATACATACATGAATATAGCAATGAACAAAATTTTGATGTTTTCTAAAGAATGTAATTCTTCAAGTGAATTGTTAGATTGGTTTCCAACCAGTTTCTCTTTTTGAAAGGTGGTGGTCTCTTGGGTAGGTGATCCTAGTGGGTCACATTGTGGTCAAGTTGAATGAATACAGTGCATGAATTCAGGCAAGTATTCCTTCAAGTTGGATTTGAGCAATGATCTCAAAGAAGTAGTACCTTTTGGTGAGAGCTCTAGAGAGATGCTCTTAAGAATGTTCATTTTTTCCATTTGTGCAAAGGGGCTTTATTATTACTTAAGTAGCATATGGCTGTGAAATGAGAGATGAGCTCTTGCTAAGCTGCCAAGAGCACTTGTGGACACTGAAAATATGAAAAATAAATAAATGAGCAAGATGCAAGGAAATCTTATGGTTGAGAAAGTGTTAGTATAGTTGTGAAGTGTTAGTGTAGTTGAGAAGTATTGACTACTGACAGTTTGTTGCACAGTTAGGATATGTAAAACATGTTTAAACAGTATAAAAGGGGGTTTTAAAAACTCTTAAAGTTATTATATTTCCCTTTGTGTATTTTTTTCTTTTCAGGTGTTGTTGTAAGTTAAAATTATATGGCTCTCTAATCATTGTAGCCAATATGAACTAAATGAAATGAAAATTGAATATTGCCCTAATATAACTGCAACCTTATTAGGCATCCCAGCAGCATTAGGCATCCCCAAGGAAATTTTTAGAACTGTGTGATTACTGTCCCTATCCCAAACCAACTGAATCAAAATATTTATTTTAACAAGGTTTCAAGCTTTGATGAAAGGTAATGACAGAGAAATTATAAGTTATTGTCCAGAAGTCACCAAATTGCAATTCTGTTATTAACCAGGCTAATATTTTCTTTATACAGTAGTCAGGAAAGGAATTATCTACTAAGGTCAAATGGAAAATAAGATGAGAAGAAATGCAAAAATATTAGCTCTCTTATTCTGTAATAAATACTGACTGCCGGTTAATGTCCAGAGGAGTGTGAAGAGAGGTTGTTTTTGTTGTTATTGATATTGTTGTTTTTAATGGTCAAAATAGGGAAGAAAATGTGACAATTCCATTATTATTTGGCTTATAATCCTATCAAGTTAGCATACATTTTTTCTTAAATAGTATTAAGTACATAAATAAGAGAAATATTATACATTTACTTTATTTGAGTTAAAACCTTGGCCAAAGCATTAAAATAAACAAAATGAATAGCTTTGGAAATTAGAACAAAATTAACATGAATATCAATAATGTGCTAATTGTCTTTCCTTTCTGTTGACTTTAGGAAAACTTGGGCCATAATATACAAGAATATGACTTAGTTCTGCTATTTGATGCCTTACTTCCATATCTTTGTAATAAGCCAAAAACATATTTATTCCAATAATGTCCAATTTAAGATTGATGTGATTTGCATAAATTACAATAAGACTCATGTTTGTTGAAATATCTGTAATAAATAGTCAGGTAAAAGTGCTTAAGTTTGTAGAGATTATAATGAGGTTCTTGAAATAGTTTCTTTTGGTGAGGATTTTTATAAGAGCAATTGGCATGTTTCTATTGAAATGGCTTTTAATTTATTTTTAAATTTATTACAATTAGTCAAAGGATTGGTTGTCAGTTAACATCCTAATTTATGCTGTTGGGTTTTTTGTTTTTCTTTTCTTTTGATGATGGGTCAGTGTAAGGGATATATAATTCTTGTTATTATAAAATGTTTTATTTGTTCCACAAAGGGAAAATGTAGTTTTATTTTTTTTTTAAGATTTTATTTATTTATTTGTTAGAGAGAGGGAGAGAGCAAGCACAGGCAGACAGAGTGGCAGGCAGAGGCAGAGGGAGAAGCAAGGAGCCCGATGTGGGACTCGATCCCAGGATGCTGGGATCATGACCCGAGCCGAAGGCAGCTGCTTAACCAACTGAGTCACCCAGGCATCCCATGTAGTTTTATTTGATCCAACATCCAGGCTCAGTGTGTTTCATTAGCATTGCTTCTGCTAATATGTTCTTGTTTCTGTGCTTTACTTTATATGACCATTGGTAGTCAAGCTAAAGAAGCTATCCCTGTATGGGCACACTGGGAACAAAAGGAGTGTGACCTACTTATCTTTCCAAAATGAAGGTATGGGTGGAAGCTTAGCAACTTTTCAAAAGCCAGTCACTATTGGATGCTATTTGTCCAAACTTGGAGACTGCCTACAATCTTGTTTAAAAATGTCTGTTTCCTAGTGTCAGAGGTCACCTTTCTTCTTCTTTAGTGCTGTTAATTTAGTGCCTCCTGATGCCATGATTTCAAGGACATCAGGAAAGCACCTTTGTTTTCAGAGGGCTTTTCTACTGTTTACAAATAGATAGATTTTTTTTTTCTTTCAAATACTTGACATTTAGCTATTTTATTTTATTTTTTCTTTCTTTTTCTAATTTTTAAATTTATTTTTTAATATAAATTCAGTTAGCCAACATATAGTACAGCATTAGTTTTATATGTAGAGTTCAATAATTCATCAGTTACTTGTACATTTATCTATTTTAATGAGGTAGTCTATATTACTTAGAATGAACCTTAAAAATGTCAAATATGATTCTTAATATTTACATGTGTGTCCACTTAAAATATTTTGATTACTACAAATCTTGAAAAGTTAACCTCTGAACTGGGTAGAATTTTTTTCCTAAAAAAAAAATGTGTAACATAACTTGAGAGCTTAATTAATTGAATAGGCTAAATGCTAGTAGGAGGTTAAATGGTGGGCCCTGAAGCCAGTGACAGATATCATTGGAAAGGCAGGGGAACATTTAAGATACACAGAGATACAAAGGAGAAATCAATGTGAAAATGGTGATAGAGGTTAGAATGGTATCTAAAAGCCAAGAAATAGCAACTGTAGCTACCAGCCTCCAGAAACTGGTAGATGCAAGGAAGAAGACTCCTCCAGAATTTCAGGAGGGAATATGACCCTGCAGTACAGGGATTTTATTTATTTATTTGTTAGAGAGAGGCCTTTGTTAGAGTACAGACCCTGTACTTTTGGATTTCTGGCCTCTAGGACTCTGAGGGAATAAATTTCTGTTGTTTTAAGCTACCAAATTGGTGGTAATTTGTCAAGTTAATCTTGGGAAACTAATACACTGCTATACCAAATTCCCAAGTCTAATGACTTAGCAAAATGTATGTTCATTGCTTATTTACTTCTCACACTCTGTTGTGTTGGCATATGTGACTCTGCTTAATGTGGTTACTCACAGACCCATGTTCTACCCATTGTGTGATTCTGCTTTTCTCAAGAAATGGCTTCTAGTATCTCTGCAAAAGAGAAGAAGGAACATAGACAATCTCATAGGTTTTGTTTGTTTGTTTATTTGTTTGTTTTTGCCATGTGTGAAAGTGACAACATCACTTCTACTTACATATCTTTGTCAGGTTTCAATCATATGACCCACACCCCTAGCCCTCAAACAAAGGGATGTGTGGAAAATTTAGTCTTCCTGTGTGCTAAGGAAGAAGATGTGTTTGGTAAGTACATAGTATTTTCTCTGCCAGAGTCAGCCTTTAGTATGAAGTATCTGTTTCATTGTTTATTTTAAACATTAATGACCTCTCCAGTGATGCAGACAATCCAAAGTTAATTCAGTCACTGCTTCCAATTCAAAGTCTAGAATCCTCAGGTGATCTATCTTTTCTACTGGGCCAGCATCCTATAAATTAAAATGTTTATTTTATTCCCTTCTCTCAAAACCCAATAGTGACAACATTCTCATATGGAAAGGTAAAAACAGCCTCCACATAGTAGACTCTGGAATAGAGAAATACTGAAATCTGCTTAGTGAGAAGGTGAAGGCCAACAGTCCTCCATTGTTTTACACCAGGCTCATGTTTTCTCTTTTTGTCAGTAGAATTCTGTCACAGATTTTGTGTCTTTTGACCTGTTTGTTTTTTGTCAGTTCCATGTGCCAGTAGTCACATCTAAAGATTTTCCTCAGATATGTTACTGATGGGAGAGTCTGTGTTGTGTGAATGGAGCTCTCCATTCTTGGATTCCCCACAAAAAGATTTATGTGAGGATTTGTGCTTGAATAAAGACAGCCAGAAGGAAAGTAGCAAGCAGAAAGCAGTTTATTAAAGGGGAAGAACACTTTTTATTGTATAGTCTTTAGTGTACTTAAAGTGGGAAAACAGGTCCTACAAGGTGGAACCAATCCCTAGGTTGTTTTGGGATTGGATGTTTGTTGGGTTTTTCTGGCCTGGGAAGAGCTGTGATGTACAGTGGGGTGGTCTCTAATGGAGCTCTTTCCAATCATTTGGGAAATTCTCCCACAGGTTGGGAGGGGGAGTTTTTGACCTTACGAGGTTCATATCAGAAACATCATGGCACCCTTTTACCATGTTTTGGGGGGTGGTTAATCACAATGAAAATACATCGTAATGAGTCTAAGGGTTGCCCTGGGGTGGAGGTAGAAAAGGAGAGCACATGCTCTACACCTGTGACTCTAAGGTCTTGGAAGCTCCAAGATCAGGATGTTGTACCTCTGGGCTTCTAAGATGTACCCTATTTATCACCATCCTTTCTTCAAGTTCATGTCTCTGTCATTCCCCAATGAAGGACTTGGGACTCTGCCTTGGGCTGTTCCTTCTACTGCTCATATCTAGCTTCTCCCTAACAGCTTATAGCTCACAAATCTGTTTATCTCCTTTCTTCTTCATTTTCAAGCATCTGACTCTCTGCTAATGCCAGCTCATCTCCTAAGGCTGTCAGGGTTTTTAGGATGGTTCGATTACAAATCTGAATTTGGCCACAAGAATGAGTGACTCTGTTCAAAGACTTCTATAAATTCCATCTCCTTACCAGTTAGGGTCTAGAAGCATATAGCAAAGACCCTACATTTCTAGATTTTCATTCTCTTTTATTTTTGTTTGTAAACCTAGCCATTTTTTCTTAGTCCATCTCTTTATTAGAACTATTACCAAACAAACAGCAGAAACAACTGGCACATACTATTAATGGTTTTGTTTTTTAACCTCTTTCCCTAAAATAAGTTCAGCAGACACAGAGTGTAGGTGTTGAATACATAATATAGATCTCTAGCATTAAGCCTGTGATATCTGTTTCCTCACCTCATCATCTACCACCTGACCACTAAACCAATTCTATGCATATTATGCTTCTCAGTACTCAATTTTCTATATTTTTAAGAGTTTCTAGTTTCTATGTTATTTATAGTAAGATCTCTGTTAAAATAAACAACTTTGAAAGTCAGTGGCTTATTAATAAGTATTCATGTCACAGTCAATGCAAGTTTCTTTGCTTGGTCAGTTAGGGACCCAGGCTCCTATCTTCAGTATAAATCTCCAAAGAACTGCTAAGGACAATAGTGAAAATGCAGGATTTTACAAAGGGTTTACAGTTATATTTATACATCAATTCTACCCCAAATCTACTAGCAGAACTAAGAGATATAAACCCTAGCCTGAGAACAAGGCAGTCTCAGTATTAGGTCTTCCTGTATTCACAGGAAAATGAAATGGTTTGGAAAACACATAGCATTTTTCAAATGTAGACTTCAGTATAATCTTCTCTCTTTTCTCTCTTAACTAAATAGTCAAAGGTAGTTCCAAGTCAGAGGATAGGGGCTGGGAAAAGGTCATTATCCATTCATTCAGCTGTTCAGGGACCAGGCTGCAGCAGCTTTTTCATCTTCCAGGTCACTCTGAGCTTTGATATCCAGCCAATAGACAATAAAGGAAATGGGGGGAAGGCATACCCATTTTTCAAATATCTGGGCCAAAAGTAGTACACATTGCTTCCATCCATTTTCTATCATTTAGAATAGGCCCCATTTAGAGACAAGAGGGGCCTGGAAGTTAAGTTCTGGGATGACAACTTGTTTGCTAGCAATAATGCTAGAAATGGAAGAAGGAAAATTTGAGAGACTTTCATAAAGGGCAAAAGTGCCTATAAATAAGAGAAGCTTCAAGACAAGAGAACAAAGTTAGGCTGAAAGGCTTACTCATATATTTGCCTAGAATTTATCTTGTGTGATTGATTCTTACAAAGGTAATATATTTTATGATCATTTTAAGTCTGTGATTGCCTGAATTTATGACACATTATTATCTTAGAGGATTTGTTTAATTTACTAGCCTTTTTATCTCATCGTCTTATTGTTTAAGTGAATGGGTGTCTTGCCTTATCAATTTGCCATGGGTGTGACTTTCCCTTTTGAATATCTGGATGTGAGTGCACAAGGCTATAGTGTGACCATTCTAGGCCACACAGTGTATCATTTTTTTTCTTTTCTTTTTTTAATGTTAATAACCATGATAGGTCTTTTTTAGGACTGGTGAGCAAGATCCATAGCAGGAGTAAACACCAGCAACTTTTTAAAAGCAGTTTTTACTTAACAAAACCACAAGTACAGTCAACCCATAGTTGCATCTTCAGTGCTCAACTTTTCCACCTGGTGTCTGAGGCAAGGAGAAATCTGACTCAACTGCCTTAGCTCCTCCACCAGTTAAGTTGTACATTTACCAAGATGCAGTGTGTGTGTTCCTAAACATGTTTATGCCAAGAGTACTTTTTATGCTAATTATATAAGATATTATTTTGTATACTGTTAAAACATTGTTAAAATAATGCCGTTAAATACTGTTAAAATGTGAGATAGAATTATTTGAGGGTAAAATGACTCTAAAGGTTTGGAGAAAACATTAAATTATGAAAACTAAATCATCTAAATGCATCTGCACTTTGCTTTCCAAGTATTTTTAATTTCTCACTCTACTTAAAGGAATCAAAAGTTAATCAAAAAAGAGAGCAGCTTTTTTTTCCATTTTATTTTATTTCTTTTCAGTGTCCCAGAGGTCATTGTTTATGCACCACACCCAGTGCTCCATGCAATACATGCCCTCCATAATACCTACCACCAGCCTCACTCAGTCACTCAGTCCCCCTACCCACTGCCCGCCAAAACCCTCAGTTTGTTTCTCAGAGTCCACAGTCTCTCATGGTTTGTCTCCCCCTCCAGTTTCCCCCAACTCACTCCTCTTCATCTCCCATTGCCCTCTGTGTTATTCCTTATGCTCCACAACTAAGTGAAACCGTATGATAATTGACTCTCCCTGCTTGACTTACTTCACTTAGCATAATCTCTTCTACTCCTGTCCATGTTGATACAAAAATTGGGTATTCATCCTTTCTGATGGAGTCATAATACTCCATTGTATATATGGACATATCTTCTTTATCCATTCGTCCTTTGAAGGACATCTTGGTTCTTTCCATAGTTTGGTGACTGTGGCCATTGCTGCTATGAACATTGGGGGTACAGGTGGCCCTTCTTTTCACTACAGCTGTATCTTTGGGGTAAAAACCCAGTAGTGCAATTGTAGGGTCATAGGGAAGCTCTATTTTTAATTTCTTAAGGAATCTCCACACTGTTTTCCAAAATTACTGCACCAACTTGCATTCCCACCAACAGTGAAAGAGGGTTTCCATTCTCCACATCCTCTCCAACACTTGTTGTTTCCTATCTTGTTAATTTTGGCCATTCTAACTGGTGTAAGGTGGTATCTCCATGTGGTTTTGATTTGAGTCTCCCTGATGGCTAACGATGAGGAACATTTTTTCATGTGTCTGTTAGCCATTTGTATGTCTTCTTTGGAGAAGTGTCTGTTCATATCTTCTGCCCATTTTTGGATATGATTATCTGTTTTGTGTGTGTTGAGTTTGAGGAGTTCTTTATAGATCTTGGATATCAGCCCTTTGTCTGTAGTGTCATTTGTGAATATCTTCTTTCATTCCACGGGTTGCTGATTTGTTTTGTTGACTGTTTCCTTTGCTGTGCAGAAGCTTTTGATCTTGGTGAAGTCCCAAAAGTTCATTCTTACTTTTGTTTCCTTTGCCTTTTGAGACTTTGAGAAATATCTTGAAAGAAGTTACTGTGGCCAATGTCGAAGAGGTTACTGCCTATGTTCTCCTCTAGGATTTTGATAGATCCCTGCCTCACGTTAAGGTCTTTTATCCATTTTGAGTTTATTTTTGTGTATGGTGTAAGAGAATGGTCGAGTTTCATTCTTCTACACATAGCTGTCCAGTTTTCCCAGCACCATTTATTAAAGAGACTGTCTTTTTTCCACTGTATATTTTTTCCTGCTTTGTTGAAGTTATTTGACCATAGAGTTGAGGGTCCATATCTGGGCTCTCTACTCTGTTCCACTGGTCTATGTGTCTGTTTTTGTGCCAGTACCATGCTGTCTTGGTGATCACAGCTTTGTAGTAAAGCTTGAAATCAGGAAATGTAATGCCCCCAGGTTTTTTCTTTTTCAACATTTCCTTAGCAATTCGAGGTCTCTTCTGGTTCCATACAAATTTTAGGATTGTTTGTTCCAGCTCTTTGAAAAATGCCAGTAGAATTTTGATCAGGATGACATTGAAAGCATAGATTGTTCTAGGCAGTATAGACATTTTAACAATGTTTATTCTTCCACTCCATGAGCCTGGAATGGTCTTCAGTCTTTTTGTGTCTTCTTCAATTTCTTTCATAAGTGTTCTGTGGTTGCTGGAGTACAGATCCTTTACCTCTTTGGTTTATTCCCAGGTATCTTTTATGGTTCTTGGTGCTATAGTAAATGGAATTGATTCTCTCATTTCTCTTCCTATATTTTCATTGCTAGTGTATAAGAAAGCAACTGATTTCTGTACATTGATTTTGTATCCTGTCACATTACTGAATTGCTATATGAGTTCTAGTAGTTTGGGGCTGGAGTCTTTTGGGTTTTCCATATAAAGTATGATGTCATCTGTGAAGAGAGAGAGTTTGACTTCTTCATTGCCAATGTGAATATCTTTTATTTCTTTTTATTGTCTGATTGCTGTTGCTAGGACTTCTAGTACTATGTTGAACAAGAGTGGCAAGAGTGAGCATCCTTGTCATGTTCCTGATCTCAAAGGGAAGACTGTCAGCTTTTCCCCATTGAGGATGATTTTGCTGCAGGTTTTTCATAGATATATTTTATGAAGTTGAGGAATTGAGATTATTCCCTGCATATTCTTAGACCACAATGCTTTGAAACTGGAACTCAAATATAAGAAAAAGTTTGGAAGGAATTCAAACACTTGGATGCTAAAGACCACCCTGCTTAAGAAAGTTTGGATCAACCAGGAAATCAAAGAAAAACTTAAACAATTCATGGAAATGAATGAGAATGAAGACACTTTGGTGCAAAACCTATGGAATACAGCAATGGCGGTCCTAATGGGGAAATACATAGCCATCCAAGCCTCCCTCAAAAAAATTGAAAAATCCAGAATATACCAGCTCTCTTTATACCTTAAAGAATTGGAGAATCAACAGCAAATTAAGCCAACCCCACACACAAGAAGAGAAATAATCAAGATTAGAGCAGAGATCAATGAGATACAGTAGAACACATCAATGAAACTAGAAGCTGGTTTTTTGAAAGAATCAGTAAGATTGATAAACCATTGGCCAAACTAATCCAAAAGAAAAGAGAGAGAGCCCAAATTAATGCAATTATGAATGAAAAGGGAGATATCATGACTAACACCAAGGAAATAAAAACAGTGATCAGAAATTATTATCAACAGTTATATGCCAATAAGTTAAGCAACCTACGCGAAATGGATGCATTCCTGGAAACCTATAAGCTTCCAAAACTGAATCAGGAAGAAATTGACAACCTAAATAGATCAATATCTAGTAACAAGATTGAAGCAGTGATCAAAAACCTCCCAAAAAACAAGAGCCCAAGACCTGATGGATTCCCTGGAGAATTCTACCAAACATTCAAAGAGGAAATAATACCTATTTTTCTGAAGCTATTTCAAAAAATAGAAATAGAAACAGAAGGAAAATTTCCAGACTCTTTCTGTGAAGCCAGCATTACCCTGATCCCCAAACGAGGCAAAGATGCCACCAAAAAGGAGAATCAGACCAATATCCTTGATGAATATTCTCAACAAAATCCTAGCTAATAGAATCCAACATTAAAAAGATCATCTACCATGACCAGGAGGGAATTATCCCTGGGATACAAGGGTGGTTCAACATTCTCAAATCAATGTGATAGAACACATCAATAAGAGAAGAGAGAAGAACTCAGTTGATGCAGATAAAGCATTTGACAAGATACAGCATCTGTTCCTGATTAAAATGATCCAAAGTATAGGGATAGAGGGAGAATAGCTTTGGTTTAATCAAGAAGAGTGATAAGAAATTCCAACCAAGAACCCTGCCCCCACCACCTGCCTAATAGCAGACACTGGGGGTGCTTGGTGCTCCATTCATATCTTCTCTGTTTCCCTACAGTTTCAGTGCGGAGTACCCAGTACATTTACAGAATCATATAGTAGGTTATTTGCATTCTCTTACTCTGCTTAAGGGCTACAGAATCAGTCCAGGACCAACACCACTCAAAGTGCTAGGGATTTGATACCTGCGTGTGCAGCCTTGATTCAGTGAGGCATGGGGATCAGTAAGTAAAAACACAGCCAGAGTCTATCTCTTTTTAGATGTACCATACAGTTTTTCAGAGGGTTCTAAGTATGATTGAATTTCAGTTGCTTTGGCTTAAACTATACATTGTTGGTTTTCTTACCTTCTCTGAATCTATTTTACTGCATTCTTGTGCTTTCCGAGATCACTTCCCAAATAAGCCACCTGCACTTAATATTTAGATCAGTGCCTGCTAAACACAAACTAATATACCTACTGAAAGAAAGTTTGGTCACATACGAAACTATTACCACATTTTTGCGTATCTCAATCTCTCTTTCCATATCTGTCTGTTTATTTAATAAATTGCTTAAGATAATTTCTTACCTAACTTGGATTTTTGATTAACTGGTCAACTTCTAGTAGCCATTATTTTAGATAAGATTTCTATCAAAGTTTGTTTGTTTTATTTTGTGATCCAGATTGAGCTTAGTGACTAAAAACTCAGATTCTGGATACTTCACTGCTTTTTGTATACCAGCTAAACATACACATCTTTTAACACCATTATATTTTGGGACAACAATCAGCTTTAACTTCTAGGAAGATATTTGATGAAGTACACATTTGTAAATCAATGTCGAGGCAATTAATTACATCCATACAACAGGATATTATAGGGGGTCACCTGCAAGACCTAAAATTCTAGTCCCCCCCCCGCCCCCCGAACAATAAAACAACTTAAATTTATTTTATGGTCAATGTGAGAATCCATATGTTTTACTTCTTTTTAAACCCTAGATTTTGTAATTTATTGACCTAGACCTTCATAGATGTATTTTTACAACTTTTTTTTTTTTAACTATGCATTAACAACCTGGGGCATCCACTTAGTTTAGGCCACTGCTGAGCAGATTTAAAACAAATTTTATATAATACTGTTTTTATGTCACATAAACATCTATAGGATCCACAACATTATTTCAGAATGACAATGCTCTGATTTTAAATTTTCTCAAATGAAAAAAAAGAAAAATTTTTCTCAAATGAAGAGAACCTTCCCGGATTAGTTTACAAAAAAACAAAGTTATATAAAACCTAAAATTCACCATCTATTTTGCATGAAGCATTTGTAGCTCACTTTTTTCCCCATTTTATCTTATTTTATTTCTTTTCAGTATTCCAAAATTCATTGTTTATGCACCACACCCAGTGCTCCATGAAATACATGCCCTCCATAATACCCACCACCAGGCTCACTCATCCCCTCACCCTCCTCCCCTCCAAAACCCTCAGTTTGTTTCTCAGAGTCCACAGTCTCTCATCTCACTTCTCCTCTCCATCTCCCAATGTCCTCCGTGTTATTCCTTATGTAGCTCACTATATGCAAGCACCAACAGGAAAGTGCCACAAACATTAATACAGGAGTGATTTTACTGTACGGTAGAAATGTGCTAGGGAGAAAAAAATTAAGGGTGGAAAGATTAGCTTTCTTTCTTTTGGATTTTTTAGTCATGAAGATCTTTGTTAAGGAAGGGAATTTTAAAAGCCTCTGGACAAGAAGAGAGAGGAAGAATGACAGCACTGAGCAAGAGAAGTCAAACAGGGTTTCCTGAATGTTCCTGAGTGGAACAATTGGAAAGATCAGGGAAGTCAGGATAAATCAATGCAGTCACAAAGTGTGTTTAAATAAAGTTTCCTTTGCCTAAAATAATTGTAAAATTTAATTTTAATTCCAGCCAGTTATTAGGTATAAAATGACTCTCTTTTTCTATTTAGTTATTCTATGAAAGTGTAGAAAACCTTCTTGTACACCTGTAAAATTGAAGGAGCAGAACATACTTTCCTTATTACATGTTGGTTTTTTTCAGAAAAAGAGAAAAAAGGTGTTCAAACTATAATGAAATATGAAATATCCATTAATAGATTTTGATAGCCTTTAGAGTGGGGTATTTGAGAACATAAAGGAAGTTTTTCTTCAGGAAGATTACAGCTCAGGGTGGCTAAGTTATTTTCAAAATTTCATAGTCTTGGGTTATTTTCGGCAAGTTGCCTAAGTTAAACAACTGTTTTAAATTTAATAATAGCCAATTCTTCCACTGTTGGAAGCTGAGATGCTACAGCTTTTATAAAAGTTCTTGCCTTATTAACAAATGCTAGTTATGAGTAATGGAAGTCAAATTAGTTTCCATTTCTCAAAGAGCTGTATTTGCAAAGAATTTTAAAGAAATTGAATTAATCTAAGTTTGTTTTAATTACAATTTGCTTTCATAACAGCCAACTGACAGGTGATACTTACACTTGCTTGAATTATATCCACGGGTTATGTTTTCATGTTTGTAGCTGTATAAATTATTTTAATTCAATGATAATATTTAGTCATAAAATAAAACAAATATTTTAAAAACAGACTGAAGGTGTTTATTCGCTAAAAAGATTATTACCTATTGGGCATGCACTTAACATCTGTGGTATCAAATATAAAATCCAAATTACCTTGAATACTCTCTGCTACATTTCCTGAAAAGTTTACATTTTTCTCTCACGAATTGGGTTGCCATGTTTAGCAAATAAAAATAGACAATGCCACTATATTTTCCTGCATTTTTTTCTCCTCCATCCCACTGTTACCTCAATTATTATAAGGTATATATTTTTACTTTTTAAAATGGTAGAAGCCAAACAAAAAAGGAAATTGCTTTTTCTGGTCAACGAATCATAAAACTACTAAGGGACAGATGTTCCTCTTACTTGCTTTAAAAATTGAGTTCCTTATTAGACACACTACGAATGCTTCCAGATAAGGTTCTAGTGCAGTTCAGTGGGGGAAGCAGAGAGAAGTATAGCTATTAAGGGACAGGTTTTATGAGGGTGTATTGCATCCTTAGGGCCAGGAGTCTGAAAGGTTCTTTTTGTTGTTGTTTTAACTTCCTTGAAAGGAGTGTCTCATGGGGGAAAAATGAAATCTTAGGTTATAGGAGTTAGGGAGGAGGTTTAGTTAAATATTGTGGGATAAATCATTTAATTTCCTTGAAGTTCGAATGGTGTCTCTGGGGATTCTAGATATTTTTGTCAACCAGCATTTAATGATTATTCTGCACTAAACTGCAAGATTCAGAGGAAGACTTGATTTCTATCAGGGAGCCCAACTGATTGCTAATCCTAATACTGTAAAATAAAATTTCAGGTCTTTGATGAGCCTTGACTTCCTTATCTGTGATACTAGCCTGGACCAATCTACTCTTAACCAAACAGAGGAGGTAACATTTCTTAATCAATTGGGGTCTTAAAATGACTGAGTTTTTTTTTTTTAAAGATTTTGTTTATTTATTTGACAAACAGAGATCACAAGTAGGCAGATAGGTAGGCAGAGAGAGAGGAGGAAGGGAAGCAGGCTTCCCGCCGAACAGAGAGCCTGATGCAGGGCTTGATCCCAGGAACCTGGGATCATGACCTGAGCAGAAGGCAGAGGCCTTAACCCACTGAGCCACCCAGGCGCCCTAAAATGACTGAGTTTTTAAATGAATTACATCAACATTTATATAAACCTTCTTGTCTTTGGATTTTCTTCTTGTTTTTTTTTTTTTTTCATGTCATTGTTTCATCTACCCACTCCCAGGTTTAACTTTGATCAGATGTTTCAATATAGAATTCATACAAATATTGTGGATTTACTTTTCCCATAGAGTAGAAGTTTGGCATGTAGTTTAATAGCTCTGATTATTGTTATAAACATCTCCTTCTCCTCCATCTTCTACTTCTTCTTCCTTTCTTCTTCCCTTTGTTAAACTCTTATACTCCTAAATAAGAGATTAGTGGTAGGTCAGTAATTTTTATTATGTTTGCTAAATGCTTTTTTTACTTACACATTTTTATAAGTTTTCTCTGACCAATAGGAAACAAACTCAAATGGAGCTCCTGGTGTTGCAGTTTACTCTTTTGCTCATTGGGTTTTTTTTTAAATATTTTATTTTGATCCCTAGATATGTTTCAAAAGAATACCATTAAAAGACATTGGAAAAGATTAACTGGATAGGGATGGGAAGTATAAATACATTACCTGCAGACCTAAGATAGTGTAATACTGTGTAATGATTTACTCCAGATGTATATGCCATTTCTTAGTAATCTAGACATAAATAATTTTTAGAATACTTAATGGCCAGATAAAAGATCTTCCTTGATGTTCTTTACTTCTAAAATTGTTTCATTATTTTAACCAGATAATGTTTTTCCTACAAATACACTTCCTAGTGGCAGATGGCTACTAACCAAAAACTCACTATTCCTTAGAAGATAGCTTAAGTCTCACTCTCCCTGAAGTTTGCTTCTGGTACCTGCAGCCAAATCAGGAGTATGGTTTGTTTTGTTTTAAGATAACAAATTGATCACTGCGGTCTATATTGTGGCTGACTGCAGTGTCCTTGCACAGTGGGTCAGCTAGACACACTCTTCTATCCATGTTGACACAAGGTTCAGAGAACTCATCTCTGAGCATCATTCATCATTCCCTGCAAGAAGGAAAGGATAATGTTTAAGGATAAGAATAATGAAATCATGATGGGATCTGGATTATCTTAAGTGAATGAAAGCAAAACAAGACAAAATCTCTGGAAGAGGATCTTAGTATTTTTCTGTTTGTAAGTTTCCATGACATTCAGGAAGAACTAGTATCAAAGCCACTTCCTTGTGATAATTGCCCTCCCAATAAACGTCCTTTCCTGACTTTATGAAAGTATAGATTATAAAGGTTTATTATCAATTTAACTTAATTTCATGAGATATGACAATGATAAAGAATCAAATTTTCCTTCCACATGCTTTTCCAGGTCTTCACCATTTATCAGAATCTCATTTTATTTGAGACACAAATAATTATGTGGATGTTTTATTAGAGGAAAAAAAGCACTCTGTTATCATTTTTGGATTTTTTTTATGAATGCAAAATTAAATAGAAATCTGAAATTGTAATCTTGGAATTCTGCCAACATTCTTCTCTTGAGAAAAATATTTGGGATCTGGGTTATCCATATTGGCTGTCTTCATTTTCACAATTACTTTTCTGTCCACATTATTTTTCTCGAATTGATGTATACTTAAAGACGCTGTGTTTTACATAGTGTTTAATGTTTCTTAGTAGATAACTTGCATAGATATAGTACCATGAACCTAGTCATTCACCTGATAGCCTTTCTGTGAAAATAGGCACTTTTAAAAATACAATGGACTACCTGTTTTCAAAAATTTACTGCATGACCACTGGGATATTCATGTTACTGAGGAAAGGTTCTTGAATGCTATTGAAGTTTTATCAGTTTCTGTCTGACAAGAAATAGCTTGGATTGGCTATGAATGGAATGAGCCAATAACTGAGATAAACATCAGATAATATGTGAGTCCTTAAGACACTTTTGAGTTATGATAAAACATGTCAGGGTAACCTATCTCGGTAACCTTCGAACCACAGAGTATTAGTTTTGAAAGATTAATCTTAATAGAGTTTGAATCAATTTATGCAATTCCCACACACACAATGAGACAGCAAGGTGCTTCTGTCTATTCTATTTATATTCCCTGAAGGTTAACTTTCAAAATGTATGTGTACTTTGCATTTGGAGAGCTGTCAGATGATTTTTAAGACTAGAAAACAGATTAGATTTTGAGACTGAATTTCTTACCCCACAGGGAATTTACATTTAAACAGAAAGTCATTTTATGTATAAAAATGAAAGGAATTTTAAAATTTTACTTAATTTTTGAAGGATAAAGAATACAAACATTACATTAATTAAACCATAGGTAAAGTTTTAAATATATTTCAAAACGGCCTATGTTCCTAATTACATTGGGTGTACAATTTAAAATACATGGTTTTAGAATCACAGAAAATATTCTGAGGCACATATTTTCATGGAAATTCTTGAACTAGTTTGTATGTTTTATGCATGAATACTTACAGTGGAAAGCCAAAATGACTTATTGGAAAGAGTGTATTTCCTGTAAGCACCTGAGCACTTGGGTGATCTATGCTTTTGGTATGGCACTAGCTTAACTAGATGTGAGAGGGTTAGATATTTTGGGAAGTAGGGTCATTAACATAATGTGGGTTCTTCTGAAGGCAGGGGAATATAGGTGATCTAAATGCAATCAAGGTCATGAAGCAGCAGCTGGTGTTCAAGTCAGTTAACTTTTTTTTTTTTTAATTTAGGCCACCTTGATAGAAGGATTTTTTTTCCTAAATATATATAACCATGTTAAGCCCATTTTAAGATTATAGAAGGAAAGTGATTGTTATACCAGCAAATATGCCTTTGTTGAGCCTATCCTGTGAATGTTTGTGGTCTTATACATGTGCAATTAAGATAGGAAACAAGCCAGTTTAAAGAAAAGGCAAATTCACTGTTGCAGTATGAATTTAATCTTTTTTTTCAAGATTTTATTTATTTATTTGACAGAGAGAGAGAGCAGGAACACAAGTAGGGGGATTGGGAGAGGGAGAAGCAGGCTTCCCATGGAGGAGGGAGCCTGATGCAGGGCTTGATCCCAGGACCCTGGGATCATGACCTGAGCCAAAGGCAGATGCTGAAGGACTGAACCACACAGGCACCCCTGAAGTCAATCTTCTTAGTTAAAAAAATTTCTTTCTAAGTGATGATCCTTAACGATGGTGAATTAGATGAGCTGCCTTTTTAAAGAGAGAGGTTGTGGCAAGATAAGATGACAGCAATATAATTTGTAAAATTTTCTTTCTGGAGCTTTTATAGTTAATAAGTAAACCTAAGTATAACTCTCCCACAGTAAATTATAACAATATAAAGTTGATGACTGCTAAAAATCAGCAAGTTTGCAGTGTTTTCCAGCAGCTATTTCAGGCTACTTTATGAAGGGTGTGAAACAAAGATCAGTCAATCAAATCAGGATGACATTCATTTATAAGAATTTTGAAAAGACTAAAGATATAGCTGAAATTGTTAGTTCAGCTATAAACCCGATTTAGAGAAATTATCCATGTAATTTCTTGTCTACTCTACTCTTGTCTATTCTTTTTACTCCTTGTCTTCTAGGCCAGACATGGTTTTATGTGTAAGTCCAAAGTTGCAGTTTGCCATTTAAATAATTACATAGAAAATTACAAAAAAGGACATAAAATCCTAGCTGGGTACTTCCCTTTGACATTCCCATTTCTATTTCACAAGAGAAATATAATTTATGTCATTACCTTTAGATAATACTGCATGATTCCATCCCAGGCTCCTATGAGAATTAATGATCAACATGGATATTATGTTTATGGGAGGATTTCAAGTGTTCCTTGAAGCCTCTCTCAGGTTTGCAAATATTTGCTTCAGACAAAACTGAGATATAGACGAATCTTTTATATCTATCTATATCATCTATATCTATCTGTAATTGCACAATCTGATCTGTGATTGCACATAATTTTATTTCTAGGCCCATATCAATTCTTTTAACCTTTTCTCACAGATCTTCTTGATGAATCATTTCCATTGCTCTATTCTGGACACATTCCAAGGTTTCCACATCCCTCTTAGTAGTGGAGACACACAACAGTAGTGATTTTTTTATGAGCAAAGCTGAATGGAATCTCACTTGTTTTTTCCTCTGCTGCAAGACTTTGTGTGACTGTCAAGGAGAAAATAAATATTTGTTACTTTTGGTAATGAAAAATTATGTATGACTCAGCAACACATGGTGAGCAGATGTGTTGAGTAAGAGCCCACTCCTGTACATCAGACCTGTCACTGAGTCTATAAATAGAGAAAAAATAGGGAGATTAAGCTGCATCCCTGATTCTGCTCAGTTGCATTGATTAGAAATGCTAAAGTTTGGGTTTCGGATATAACAATGATCCTGTCTGTATGGATGACTGATCAACACATATATAAGTGAGCCATGCAACTGGAAAACAACTGTCCCTCAAGCCCCATTACCACGTACAGAGGCTGTCTGAACAATGAGAGTCTTTTGGATGTTGAAACACAGAAATTAAGTGGTGGATATCTTGCTTTATAATTGCTAGGTTTGCCTCTGCTTTCGGCTCAGGTCATGGTCCCGGGGTCCTGGGATCGAGCCCCGCATCGGTCTCTCTGCTCAGCAGGGAGCCTGCTTCCTCTCTCTCTCTCTCTCTGCCTGCCTCTCTGTCCACTTGTGATCTCTTTCTGTCAAATAAATAAACAAAATCTTTAAAAAAAATTGCTAGGTTTGCCTGATTAAGTTGACCATCTCTGCCTTTTCTATTCTCACAGGTAAGAGCTAAAATTTTACCTTGCCCATCCTGGATAAATTGGACTTGCTCTGACACTTCTCATAGAAGATGGTACTGAGTTTCCAGTTTGCAAAGTAAATGCTTACAAAAGACATTTCTTCTAGATAGAAATCTGCCCTATCAAATTGCCCCCCCTTTTTTTCCCAGAGCATTTTTTTCAGTTTGGGAATTGACAAGAGAACTAGATTTGGATTAGTAACTATAAGAATTGAACTGTGTAGAGTTTACGAGGTGTCTGCATGGCTTAGTCTGTTAAGCATCTGCCTTTGGCTTAGGTCATGATCGTGGCTCAGAGTCCTGGGATGGAGCACCACATTGCATTGGGGTCCCTACTCAGGGGAGAGCCTGCTTTTCCCTCTACCTCTGCCCCTCCCCCTGCTTATGCTCTTTATCTCTCTCTCTCTCTGTCAAATAAATAATTAAAATCTTTTAAAAAATGTGGAGAGTTTACAAAAGGGCCACTGCTTAGACAATAAGTATCCTTTTTGTAGGTGCTGATTCCCTAGAAATAATACACTTGTGACTGTTTTTAAGCTTGCATTAATACTTTGATACTTACAGTAGGGGATTTTTTTCATAATACTTGTAAAATGCAATGGGACATATATGCTCCTATGTCTTATAATTTTCTGGATAAATGTTCTATAAACATAAGAAGAAAGGCAGGGCAATTTGAGTGATCCTATGAGAAAGCCTATTATGTTATCATATTAAAGTCCAGGAACCAGCTTTAGTTATCTTTGTATATGATAAAACACTGCTATAGTCCCCAAACATA
Source organism: Taxidea taxus jeffersonii (assembly GCA_003697995.1). Lineage (NCBI taxonomy): Eukaryota > Metazoa > Chordata > Mammalia > Carnivora > Mustelidae > Taxidea > Taxidea taxus. The sequence goes on along the minus strand of ML093139.1, from coordinate 113,403 downwards.
CTCTGTATTTTTGTCAGATTACATTAACAGTTCTCTCACAGCTAGCCACTATTAGAATGAGATTTTGAAGCATTCTCCCAAAACCCTAATTTAAGAGTGCTTTCCCTCCCAAGCTATTTCTTGGTCACTTCATGAAGATGTTCTCCTTAGTTGTAATCATAACCTATCAGGTTCCGATAAGGTTCTCAAAAAATTGATAAGCCTGACTATTAAAAAGTCTGGGTTTTTTTTGCTTATTTAAGCAGATTGAAAAATTTACCTTCAACAATAAAGGCAAATTTTAACCCTGGGCTTTGATATCATATAGCATGTGTTCCTTTATTTCAAAGTTGAAAATACAGTAATAGTTAATGAAATAACTATGATCACTGGATTGTGGTGGAACATACTTTCTAAAATCAGTCAGTAGCTGAGACACTGCTTTAGTATCTGTACTACAAAGAAGAATCGATAAGAAATTTTTCTATATTGTGCCATTTAGAAAATGCTTATTAATTCTCATTTAGATAGGAGTCTCACTCAGCTACAGGGCAACATATATTAGAATGTCATTCTTTCCTTTTGCTTTCCACTCCCTGCTTTTTCTTTTACACTTTGTTGCCAGGACTGCTTATTTACTGAAAATTACTAACACTTTGACCTCTTATTTGAGAATGCCTTACTGATAGACATAGGAAAGACTGATAATTTGCAGAATGACCTAACTATATTTCATTGCAAGGAAATCTAGTGGCCAGTCTTTGTCAGCAGTGGACACCTGAGTTATTAACCTAGGAAGAGATGTTTTTGCTCCTTAGGCTTATGGATGATAGGCATTTTATAAGCTCTTTCTAAATGCTATAAAGTTAAGGTCAATAAACCTTTGGGTTAACTATAGTCAGGAATAATTTTATTCTCATTTTTTCCAATGAAATAAAAAAAGAAAAGCTTTCTCTCTTAGGTTTTACAGCCCCCAATTTTTTAGCCCCTCTCTAGTATTTTGAGTTAACTTATGGTCTCCCATCTCACTTCTTTTTCCTCTCTTCCTCTATTTATCTTAGGCACCAAAGTCTCCTAAAATGAATATCTCTTTCCCATAATTTAATGTATTATTTCATTGGCCTTACTTATAAATTGCTCATTTTCTTACTATATAGAAAAAGAACATAATATATAATATAATACAAAATAATTATCTATGTACAAATTAGTTACATACAGTGTGGAAACACACTCCACTATAATTACTGCTCATTGACAAAATATCTGCTGCAAATCAGAAGTTTCACTTGCAGTTTTAATGATTGTTTTATTTTTCTCTTAAGAATAGATGCTCTTGTTTTCCTCACTGCTTTATTCTTAATTCAGTTTTACTGTAAGTGCTTGATCTATTACTGAACCTTTCTGGCATATACACGTGTGCTCTCTTCTACCCCAATATTTTGTAGTGTATAATGTGTATCATCACCAGTTCCCCATTTGTCATCTGTCTTGTCCTAAACCAAGTCTTGTCCATGTTAAAAATTCTATAACTGCCATCATCTTGGAAATGTCATGACATTCATGGATCAATAAAATCCTTTCCCAGAGAGGATGAGAAATATATGAAAAGAGCTTACTAAATTCAAACGGTTTCTTTTAAAGGTCCAAAGGATGAGTAAGAGATTTGTATGAAAGTGATTTCTAGGAGGGGTTGTTGGATGAGAGTAGGATGACACTGACAAGGTAGGTTATAGTGGTGGGGAATTGAAGGCGGGGGAGAGGAAGTTCAATTTGAGATGCCTTTAAGATTCCTTCATCCTAGAGATTATTTTCCTTAGAAGAGTGCAAGTGAAAGGGTGAAGCATTCAGGACTGCAAAGTGCAGAGACTCCTCAGTGGCCATCAAGTCTCTGCAGTTTACTAGGCCACACTAAGATATAATGAGGTGCTTTGTATGCGCTGTGTGTAAGAGAGAAATCAGCTCACCAAATGCCTTTGTTGGGGGGGTGATGACTTACAGTCAGGGGGCAGCTTTGTGAATTTGAGGGATCATAAAGATGCTGGAAGGAGCCCTGTGTGTCCAGGGAATTGGATAGAAAACAAAAAAGGATTTTGATGTCCGTGCCCTCAATGTCACCCTAGAACAAATAAGGAAAGGGAAGAATTGTGTGATAAAGGCTGTGACATCAGAAAAATGGGCAAAGTAATTTTGCAGTTATAGTTAGAAAATCATTAAAGTCTGATGTTTAATAGGTAACTGAAATGAAGAAGGTAAGCAGAATGTCAAGGTCCTTTTAAAGAGCTTAAAGATTACAAAACAAATCAAAGGTTCTGGCAGCTTCTCAGACACTTGCAAGCTGGAGAATCCATAGAGCAACAAGGTGCATGGGGTTTCTCAATTTTCCTTTCCTTGAACAAAAAGCAAATTTAAACAAAAAGGGTATACAGTGTATGTAACAACAATGCTGCCAGATGTACATGATTAGACCTTTAAAATTTGCCCATTTTCTAAAATCAAACAAAAATTTTGGCTTATTACTTTCTATGGACTTCAATAGGAACAATTCAGACAGTTATGCTTTTTCAAAGCATTTTTAAAAAGTAAAGGCCAACAAAAAACACAAGACAGTCCTAAAATTCAATAAGATTTTCTCTAAGAGGCAAAATTAATATTCTGTAATTATGTTCCAAAGATTAAAAAACACATGCTCTTTTACTAATATGTTATTGACTAATGGTATATTAAAAATTCATTTTCAGAGTGATGGAAGAAGTTAGAAAATTAGTATTTAGATTATAATTAACTTTTAATTTTTCAAGGTAACATAAATATAGATAGAAATTTTGCTTTTCTGTCATCCATTGAGTTTAAAAAGAACAATGAAATTATATTTGATTCTAATTTTAAGATATAGCTGATAAAGAACTACAAATTCATATCTGTAGGGCTTTACCTAAAATTAATGCATTTAATAAATCTGTTCTAAATAATTATCATTTTTCAGGTACTGTACTTGGATTGTATGAATTTCTGAGGCAGAAAAACAGATTTATTTACCAAACAGAAAGGCTTTGTGGACACATGTCATTGGATCTGTCATAAAAGATGAATATGATACCATATGATCTCACTTCATGTGGAATCTAAAAAAAAGAATGAAAAAATTTTTTCTAAGTTTGAGATGGCCATTTTCAGATTTTTGAATGGGAGTGGCATGATTGAATGTCAATATAATCTGACAGTAGTATTGTACAATAGTTTGGAATGGGAGATTCTGAGACATGGAAGACAATTAAAAGGTAGTAATGAGAGGAAAGAGCATTTTAAGTGCATTGGCAAGTATTAGGAGAAGTGTTAGGAGAGTATAGGGAGCCTGGGAAAAATTTTGATTTGAGTAGTTTGATTGCTGTAGGGAAAAGAACATCTGGAGGAGAATGAAAGATCATATTTAAAAGTTAGATAAGACTGGACCACTAGGAGCCTTGAATTATGTACTACAGACTTTGAAACTCATTTCCTAGATAGTTGAAATGGAATTATTGAAGGATTTTCAGTAGGAAAGTGACATGATTAATTGATGTGTTTGTTTTCATGGAATATGATTGCTAAAATATCATTAAAATGTGTATTGACTACAAAAAGCACTTCCAAAATACATTAGTACTTTAATGAAATTGAATTATCTGAGGCTTAAGTGTTTCTTTATTATTGTTCCATTAGTCCAGAACTGAACATCAACTCTATTTCTGTGCATACAGATATGCACATGTAATGTATCAGTCCTCAATTTTAAGAGGACTGAAAATAATGTGACCAATATTTGGTTTATTCAAGTTTGAATACACCTAGACATTTGATTAGTGCACAGATATTACTTCCTCTTTCAGTTGCCATTTATGACTACATATCTTAATTTCTCCATACATTTCAAAGTATCATGTGATTTTTAATTGCTGTACACCAAGATCCTCTTACAGTCTTGCACACAAAGTTTATGACCTTTAACTACAGTCTACCTAGGACCATATGTTTAGACATTATTCTGCATGTGGACAGATTATGTAGATATTAGAGTGGCTTCAAAGTTGATTGGTGTCAACCTGTAATCCATATCCTTGTTTTGGGTAAATGTGAGCCTACTACCATTTTTTAAAAATAGTCAAGTGAAGACTTTAGGAAATACTAATGAAAATGCAAAAAGGTAAATCTATCTGTGCACTGGCAGTTCTGTCCTTTTACAACATACATCTTTTGTGTCAAAGCTCTGAGTCACAGTCATTGTCCTCAAATATTACTGAATGGGTTTTTGTTCATCTTTGTCAGATGTGCTTTCCTTGAACTACATGAAAGTTACATTCTTCAATGTGATGAATTGTGGATAGGTTATACAATACACAGGAAGACCTAACAGTACTTAAACTAAAGAATCTTTATTGACAAGAGTTTTCTTTCACTTATATTAAGAACATATGCTATTGACTAACATCAGTAGGCTTGGCATTTGAGTCGTAGTGGTGGTAAGAGCATTGTTGACTTCACAGCTTTAACAGAACTCATGAATCCAATTGTTATAAATATTTTCCAACAATTACAAAAGTATAACAAATAATGTAATTAAATACTGTATACTCAACATGAAGCTTTGTCAAATCTTAACATTAACAACATAAACATTGACTGGTTCTGAAATAAATGTTTTTTTAATAAATAAATAAATATAGAGATAGTAGATCTTTCTTCTCTTTATGACCTGCTCTTTTTTGTTGTTGTTGGGTTTCTTGTGATGTCCCTCAGCATATGTGTGCATAGTTTAGAAGGCAGCCAGTGAACCTGGAAGAATTTGATGTCAGATTTTGGACATCTGACTTATCTGTGGTTCTTTCTCTGGAAATTTGCTCATCAAGTTGTAGTCAGTTTGGTTGTCTCAAATGCCAGCCTATGTTCCTTATCCCAGAGAGATCACTGCTTTCTGGCAAGGTGATGTTTTCTACTATCTGAGTGAATTAGAATATATCTTAAGGAAAAATTCCAGGATAAATGTTGACCTCCTGTCATGCCTATCTTCTGTCAATGATAATAGTTCCTCCAATTCCTCCTTATAGGGACTCGTCAATGCTTTTGAAAATTTACATCTTAAATATGATGTAGCTTTTATAATTTTGGTAGGAGATTTATTCCAATAATATCTAGTCTATAATGACCAAAATTCAATGTCAAATAACAAATCTTTTAAAATTATATTTTCCTGTTACTTGTTACTAGGTTATGAGAATTCAATATGTGAAAATTTTATGAGCTAATGATTTATAGGAAAAATGAAGAGCTTTCTCATTATATTTTACCTTTGTGTCCTTTGGATTTTTTTATATAGGCAATCTTTTTAAAAAAATTATTTATTTGTCAGAGAGAGAGAAAGAGAGAGAGAGAGGGAGGGAGAGAAAGTGTGTGCACAGGCAGGCAGGGGGAGCAGCAGGAAGAGGGCAAAGCAGGCTTTTCACCAAGCAGGGGGCCTGATGCGGGACTTGATCCCAGGACCCCAAGATCACGACCCAAGCCAAAGGCAGACGCTCAACCAACTGAACCACCCAGGCATCCAATTCTTTTTTTTTTCTTGTAAATAATTTGCTGTGTTCTGGTTCATTTACAGTCATTTTACTTAAAATTTATTTTTCTTTCTTGCACGTTTGCCAGGACTTCTTCAGTCTTGAATAGATGATACTATAATGGGCTTCTTTTCCTCCTTATTTCTGATTTTAAAGGGAATGCTTATAACACTTAGAATGATTATATATCTTTCTTTTCCAAGAGTAGTTATTATTAAGGCATGCTTACTAGTAATGTTTCTTTTAGCACTTGAGAAGTCTCCCAGGACTTCTACTTCTGGAAAGGATATAGAAGGTAATGATGGCAGGCCAGTGATCTCTTCCCTGCAACTAGAAAAAACTGGAGAAATCGTAAGAATCTTATTTTTAAGGGATTACAGGGCTTTGAAAGCAATGAAGATAAAATGAAATTATAGAGTGGAACATCTTTCCATAGTGAAATTATCACTAGCCACTGTTTTCTGAGTTACTTCGGGAATTTTGAAAGTATAATGAAGTTTGTACTTGGACTGGTCAAAGACCCTCTTGTGGAGGGAAGAAAAATCAGGAAAGCTTTTAGGTATTATATAAGGTTGAAACAACAATTGGGAAATTTAAGGAACCTTAGATACACAATAAACTTTAACAAATGTATGTTTTTTGGATTTAGAGAATGTAAAGGAATGAGGAATCAAGCCAAAAGGTGTGGTGTGAAATCTTTTGCATTAGCTACTGAAGAACATGACCTGTTAGGAAAGTGGGTGGCCCTGAGTACATTGATGGACTTGTGCTCACTCTACATCTTCTGGATTTTGAAACTTTGTAGGGAACATGCATTTTGGGAACTGCGAGAGACAGAACTCAGGCAATTTTTTAGGATGAAAGAAACAAATACCCAACAATCTCTGGGTCAAAACTTGGGAAGATCATACCAGAAGAATGAAATGAATCAGAGGTAGACTCAATGTCATTAAATCTTCAACCATGCCCTGTGCCAGCTCAATTTTTTTTTTTTTTTTTGCTATATTGCTATAATCAAATTTTGACACCAACTTACAAAAACAGAAGGAACTTTTTTTGATGGATGATAATAACATCTGTTGCCCTTACAGTTCTTTTGTAGATCATCTCTGGAAAATAAAATATTTACTAGGCATTAAAAAAGGAAAGAAAACATGTTGGTAATAAAAAGTAAACACACACTAGAAGCATATCTTTATTTGATCTAGATATTGGAGTTCGTAGACAAGAACTTTAATTGTGATTGAATATCAAAAATTAAATATAGGAAGAAAAAGCATTAAAAAGATATAACTTCAACAAAAATAGAAATCTATTAAAAATAATCAAATGGAAATTACAGGGCTGGAAAATATTACACAACTCAAAAGAAGTTACAAGAACTCAAAAGAAGAGTTAAGTAACAAATTGTACAAAACTGAAGACAGGATGAGTTAATTCAAAAATAGGCAAATAGAAAAAAGAGTAAAATTAAAAAATAAAACAGCATTAAGAGACATGTGGACATACTAAGAAGCCTTAATGTAATTATAATTGGAATCAAAGAAAAAAATCAGAGAACATGTGTCAGAGGCAATATTCAGAGGTCAGATAACTGAGAATTTTCAATATTTGAACAAAGATACAAATCAGGGCATTCAAAAGCTTACCAAATCTCAGGACAAATACAAAAACATTACACCAAAGCTCATCATAGTAAAACTGTTAAAAAAGAGTAAGCATTCAAAAATAAAAAGGATGTATTGCTCTCAAAGAAATAACCAGAATGATAGCGATTTCTCAGAAGAAATGATGAAAATTTTTTTAAAAAGTGATGATACTTCTAGAAAATAACTGTCAGCTGAAATTTTTATATCCAAATATGTTCTTCAAAAATAGGGTAAAGTAAATTTTGAGGCAATGCTGACGCAATTTATCACCAGTGGACTTCCACTAAAAAACAAACTAAAAGGAAAGGGAAAATGATCCCAGACGGAAATGTGTAAGTGCTGTAGGTAATAAAGAATACCAGTAAGATAAATATATAGGCAACTGTAAAAACTATGGATTACCTAAAATAATAGTTATATTGTTTTTTTATTATTTATATAGATATATGTAAAATATATGCCTAATATATATTAGAATGAAATTATATTTAGAACTTAAATGTATGACTCTAATAATATAAATGGCAAGAGAGGGATGCCTAGATGGCTCAGTCAGTTAAGCATCTGTCTTTGGGGTCCTGAGATCCAGCCCTACATGGCGCTCCCTGCTCAGTTCGAAGTCTGTTTCTTCCTTTTCCTCTGCCCCTCCCCCTGCTCATGCTCCTGCTCTCAGATAAAGTAAATAAATAAATAAATCTTTGAAATAAAATAAAAGTCAAGAGAGATAACTGTATTTTGAAATTCTGTGATTCTAGTTGGTATCAGGAGAGTAGTAAGAATAATCAGTTTGTTAGATTGAAATAACTCAGTGATGTGTGTTGTAATATCTAGTATAACCACAATAAAGATATTAAAAGAATATATAGTCTACATGGTATTTGAAAAAAACAAAGGGACTAATAAAATATTCAATTTATCCAGAGGTTTAGAAAGACAAAGAATGTAAAGCAGGTGGACTAAATAGAAGAAAACAGTAATAGGGTAGAGCCAAACCAAACCATAATTATATTTTATGTACATGAACAAATATTGTATTTAAAGATTATTCAATTTGGATGAAAAAAACATATTCTCCTTATAAGATAAACATTTCAAATATAAGGACACAGATTAAAAATCAATGAGTAGAAAAGAAATATGCAAATCCTTAACAAAAGTTAGGTGATTTAGCAATACTGAAGTTAGAGTAAACTTTAAGGCAGGAGGCATTTAAAATAAGAAAGAAGCACTTCATGGGGCCCCCCGGGTGGCTCAGTCAATTGAGCATCAGACTCTTAGTTTTGACCCAGGTCATGATCTTAGGATCAAGCCCACACTGGGTCTCTGTACTCAGCAGGGAGTCTGTTTGGGATCCTTTCTCTCCCTCTGCCCCTTCCCTTGCTCAAGAGCACACATACACACACTCTCTGTCTCTAAAATAAAGAAATCAATCTTTAAAAAGGGGACACTTCATAATAGTGAAGAGGCTGATGCAACATAAGATATAAAAATCTTAAGTCTGTATACAACTCAAAACAAAGCTTCAAAACATCCAAAGCAGAAATTGACAAAACTAAAAAGTAAAAGAAACAAATCTGCTATTGCAATGGAAGATGTTAACACACCTCACCTCTATCAACGACTGATACAGACAAAAAAATTTAAGTATATAGAAGATTGAACTACATAGTTAACAACTAGTCCTAATTGTGTGTGTGTGTGTGTGTATATGTATATACATATATATGTATATACGTATACATATATCTGTATATATATATATATATATAAAACACTGCAACTAATGATGGCAGAATTCACAATAGTTTTTCTTTTTTTTTAAAGATTTTATTTATTTATTTGACAGAGAGAGAGAGGTCACAAGTAGGCAGAGAGGCAGGCAGAGAGAGAGGGGAAGCAGGCTCCCCACTGAGCAGAGAGCCGTATGCGGGCCTCGATCCCAGGACCCTGAGATCATGACCTGAGCCGAAGGCAGAGGCTTAATCCACTGAGCCACCCAGGCACCCTAGTTTTTCAAACTTATATGATACATTTATTTAAACTGTCCATTTGCCAGCACAAAGCTTCAAAACTAAAAAGATTGAAATAGTACAGATTGTATTCTATGACCATGACATTACTCAATTAGAACAAATAACAAAAATCTAAGTAGAAAAACTCCCTGGAAACAAGATAGTACATTTTAAGTAATCCATGAGTCAAAGAAGAGCTCAAAGCCAAACTTATAAGCTATTTTAAACTGAATACAAATGATAATACAGCATATTAGATCTTGTGAAATTAAATCTTGTGAAATACCCAGAGCTCAGGGTAAACTTACTACACAACAGCTAGGAAAATATTAGCACTTCAAAATTAAAGAAAGTAAAAGGAAAGAAATAATTAATATAAGAGCAAAAGAAAAGAAATAATTACTATAAGAGTAGAGGACAATAAAAGAGAAAAAACAAATATGCAATAAAGAAAATATAGATGAAAGCTAGTCTTTGGAAAGGCTAATAAAATTGATCCAAGCCTATAAAGATTAATAAAGAAAAAAAAGAGTAAAATATAGATTAGTAAAATATAGATAGTATCAAGAATTAAAGAGGACATAACCCCATTCTTACTAACATCAGAAAGATAATAAGAAAATATTATGAATTACTGTACACTAGTAAATTTGACCATTACTTATAAATTTCTAGAAGAAATAAAAACATATCTGTACAGTCTGATACCTATGAAAGAATAGTATGTTATTAAAAATCTCACTTTTTAGTACTAAATGATCTTTATTTAAAGAAAGAAATAACATCTGTTCTGTACAAACTGAGAGATAAGAACAAAATGGAGACCATAGTAACTTGATTCAAAAGTGTGACAAAGAGATTGTGAGATGGAAATTTTAGGATAGTCACCTCTCATAGATATATAGACTTATTTGAAGATGTGATTGTATATAGAGAAATCCCTAAATATTCTATAATCAAACTATTATAAATGATAAGTGAATTTATCAAGTTTGCTCACTACAAGTCAGTGTAACAAAAATGAACTGTATTTCTATATTACAGCAACAAATAGGGAATAATTCAAAATTGTAGCAATTATTGTGTAAAAAGCATCAGCTACCTAAAAATTAATATAACAAAAATGTGCAAGAATTGTACATTGAAAACTATGAAACATTAATTGAGAAAAATTTAAGACCTAAGTAAAGGACATACCATGTTCATGTAATTGGAAGAGTCATTATTGTAAAGATTTTTAATTATATCATAAATTCATTGTAGATTCAGTACAATCCCTATATTTGAAGAAATTGATAAACTGATACTAAAATTGACATGCAAATGCAAGTAGAAAAAGTAACCATTAAGAAATTGAAAAGGAATAATAAAACCATAGGACTTACACAAGGAGATAAAAAGATTTTTTTAAATAAAGACATTTTAAAGCTATAATTTTAAAAGTATGTTATAGGCAAAATGATAGGAAATATATATGACAAAATGGTAGAGTGCCTAGAATCAGACCTGTACTTATACAATCACCTGATTTATGACAAAATTAATTTTCAAGTTCATTTATTATATATGATAGTCTTTTTAGTAAGTGATGCTGTGTCACTTGGTACCTATATAGGAAAAAATAAATCAATAAATCTTGGTATATCTTTACCTCACACCAGACACAAAAATTAATTACCGATATACTGCTGATATAAATGCAATCAGCAAAACAATAAAGCTTTTGGAGGTAAATATAGAACTCTATTGTGGTCTTACTGTAAGCAAAGGTTTCTTCAGAAAGACACAAAAAGCATTTGCTATTAAATCAATACATTGTAAAATGTTATAATTAAGAAATGCTATTGACTAAAAACCCATGAGATTTTAAAAACACCCACATAGGGATGCCTGGGTGGCTCAGAGGGTTAAGCCTCTGCCTTCGGCTTGAGTCATGATCTCGGCGTCCTAGGATTGAGTCCCACATCGGGTTCTCTGCTCAGCAGGGAGCCTGCTTCCCTCTCTCTTTCTCTGCCTACTTGTGAGCTCTCTCTGTCAAATAAATAAATAAATAAATCTTTAAAAAAATTAAAAAAAATTAAAAACACCCACATAAAAGGAGAAATTATTAGCAATCGGATATATGAAATATCTATTCAGAATGTATTTTTAAAAACTACAATAGGAAAAAGCAAATAAAAACCCCACTTGAAAAATGGGGGAAAGAAGAGGTATTATATAAAAGAGAATGTCCAGATGAAGATTAGATTTGCAACTTCAGTATTTACCCAGGGAATGCAAAATAAAACTCCCTTTTATCACAATGAGGAAGATTGTTAAAAACTACCAAGTACTGGGGAAGAACTGGGGCACCTGAAACTCTCATACTCTGCTAATGAAAGCGTATATGTGCTGCCAAAGCGAGCACAATGAAAGTGTAAATTACTGTATTAATTTAAAAAACTGGCTGTATCTAATAACGTTCAATGTGTCCATACATTATGGTTCAGCTATTCTTCCTATGTATGCACTCTGAAGAAATGCATACATATAATTCCCTTAAAATATGCCCATAGTGTTTGTGTCATCATTAATAATGATAAAAAATCTGTGAAGTACATAAGTATTCATTTAACAGTAGAATTGATAAGTATATGGTGTTATAATCACACAATAGAACACTGTATAGTAATGATAATGAAAGGACTACGACTATACACAAAAATAGTTTGATCAGTTTGGTCACCCTATAAGTGACCTATAAGTTTCAGATTAATTTTGATGTCACTTGCAGTTAGTTAATAGATACCTCTTACCAGATTGAGTAATTCCAATTTATTCCTAATTTTAAAAACTTGGGTTATGGGGCGCCTGGGTGGCTCAGTGGGTTAAAGCCTCTGCCTTCTGCTCAGGTCATGATCCCAGGGTCCTGGGCTCTCTGCTCAGCAGGGAGCCTGCTTCCTCCCCGCCCTCTGCCAGCCTCTCTGCCTACTTGTGATCTCTGTCAAATAAATAAATAAAATCTTAAAAAAAAAACCAACTTGGGTTATATGTTAAATTTTTTGATCAGTTTTATTGTACTATAAATTACATACAGAAAGGTACATTAATCATAGGTATACAGCCTGTGACTTTCACAGAGCTATAACGCCTATGAAATCAGCTCCAAATCAAGAAGCATAACCCTATCAGGGCTCCAATAATTCCCCTCATACCCTTTCTCTTTCACTACCCACTGTCCATATCTTCCTAGAATAACTGTTATTCTCACTTCCAACATTGTATGCTAGTTTTGACTGTTTTTTGAGTGCATATAAATGATATGATACCATATTTATTGATTTATGACTTCTTTTACTTAATAGTGTATCTATGAGATGCATCCATATTGTTTTCTATATCAGTAGTTGTATCTGTGTGGTAAATTAAAATCATATTTTTTATAACCCTGTCTTTGAATTCCTAGATACTCTTTTTTTAAAGATTTTATTTATTTATTTGACAGAGACAGTGAGAGAGGGAAACACAAACGGGGAGTGGAAGAGGGAGAAGCAGGCCTCCTGCCAAGCAGGGAGCCTGATGTGGGGGCTCAATCCTAGGACCCTGGGATCATGACCTGAGCTGAAAGCAGACACTTAATGACTGAGCCACCCAGGCACCCCCTAGATACTCTTAATTCAGTTGTGATGTACTTTTTTGTACACTGAATTAATGTTTTTAATCTTAGAATCACTTCACTTTTCTTAAATAATACCTATATTCATTCCCATTTTGCCCTTCTGTAATTTTCATATTAATGTAATGCTCATTGTATAAAGTGAATTTTCTCTTATTTGAGTCTCAGGGACAAAGTTCTGAAGAGAGAGTTCATTTATTAATTTGTGGTTTTAGAAAGCGTATATACATTCTCTCAGGCAGTAAGATTTTGAGAGAGAGGGAGAGAGTGTGTAGATCAATGTAGAGTACTAGTTCCAGTAATTCTTAATTGGGGAGCCTTTTTCCCCTACGGGGACATTAAGGTGATGTCTGGAGACATAATTGTCATAACTCTGAGGGTGCTACAGGCATTTAGTATATAGAGACCAACTGTGCTGCTAAATATCCTCCAATGTACAGGGCAGCTTCTGGCAACAAATAATTACATCAGTAGTACTAAGGATTAGAAACCCTGGTATAGACTGACTGGATTATTTTAATGGTTACAAATCTTTTACTGAGCCATGTCTGCCAGGAATTTGTCTTTCTAGATGTGTGACCCTTTTAATTGAATATCCATATTCATTGGGTAACTTTGTTCTGAGTTTCCTTTACTACTTTTAATCTCTTCTATAATTAAATCTGTTTGCTGTTTATTGTATAATCAGTTTGTGGGTGTTCATGTTGGCTTTTTCCTTGTGCCAAAGGTGTGTTAATCAATCTTGTGCTTTTATATTAATTTTGTAGCTTAAGATTTGTGGGACCATACAGTTTGATGGTTTGATTTACAACTTCAGATCCATGTTAGGCTTAGGCCTATTTTGAATTCTTAGAGAGGGCTCTTTATTCATCCAAAGTCCATAGTTTGGATAGTTCACCCAAAGTTTACTTGTTGTCTCTCATTACCTATATGTATGTGTGTGCATATATGTATCTCCAGTCTTTAACTGAGGGTGCACTCAGCTTTCTGAGGGAGTATTGTTGATAATTTCTTATCCTTCTCAGACACAAGTGTGTTATCCTCATCTGGGCATTAAAATCCAAGATCCTTTATTAAGGAAAGAAATGAACTCTTCCCCACCACACTCCACTCAAATTACCAGCTCATGTATCTCCTTTTTTTTTTTTTTTTTAACTTTTAGTTCCTTTTTCAGTTTCTCTTCCTTTAAATTTCTCATAAGTATAATTTAAATATTGGCCATGTAGGTAAAAGTATGCTTTAAAATTTTATTTCACATTTCTAGTTGTCATGTAGTGCATTCATTGAGAGACAAAATGATAACTCTGAGTCCAGTAACTCAATAATTTGGAACAAACAGAGGCCCGAAGGGGCTGCACTACCAAGCACAGCCAAGAAGTGCAGGCATGGAGGTGAAGCCCCAAGTGCAGGTGGGCTCTCGGTTTTATTATCCTAGAATGTAAAGTAGGCGAAGCAAGGAAAAAACAACTCAAGGAAGCAGTCGCTTGAGGGGCAGCTATGGACTATGTACATGATTATCAGTATAGGTCCTAGTTGAGGTGTTAACTAAGGGGTTACAGGAGATGGGAGAGCCATCCTTAGTAGGCCTTAACTACCTTATTCTCCACCATTATTGCTGATTTTAGCATGTACTGTTTTCAGTATGGAATGATGGGGGAATGGTTAACTTTTACCACATGCATACAGCTTTTGCCATATATGCATGTTCCTGTTTTTACTGTTTCTTGTACCTGCTGAGGTCTTGCTCTCCCACATCTAGCTATTTGGAATCAGGTGGATTTTCAAATTACTTAGATCATCATATTGCTGGAAACAGAATTCGTTCCACTACTTGAAGTAAATAGCATTTTTGTAAGTTATTTAAAGTAAATCTCTCATAATTTTGACTGAATTTATATTTGCCATTTCAAGACAATTCCTTGATTTCATAGGGTAAAGCTGTAATAATGAAATAAAGAGAATAACATCTATGAAATATTTCTTGGATAAAAAAAAAATGTGCTAATGTTCTAGGAAAAAAAGTCAGTGCCAGGCCTTATTTATTCTCTCTATCAAATCAATAATTTATGTAAGTTATCTGATATTGGGGCTTTTTTTTTTCTTTTTAACACTTTTGGAGAAGTTCCCATTTTACTAGGCAGCTCCCGCCTCATGAATTCCTGTCAGTCCTGGAAAAGACAACCAGTGCTAGATTTGTTACTATTTAATGAATTTATTTGAGTATTAAAAAATAGAGTCTTTGTAAGAGTTAAGGTCTTTCACTTATCAACAACAGAGAATTAACTGCTAACTTAAGTATAGATGTATGAATATAATGGATACGTACTAACTTAACTAGATTAAAGGAAAAACCTGAAGAAGTAGGTTTTGAAAAATCATGAACCACAGTAGTTTCAGGCATTTAGATTTTAAGAATTGTTGTATAGTTTCTTCAGAACTCACAAGATGAAACAGCTGAGCTCTTTTTAATCTTTGTCACTCAGGCTGATTGATATTCTTTGGAGAGAAATTAGATTGACCTAGCTTTGGTCATATGTCCATCTCTTACCTAGTGGAAGCAAGAATCTTTACAGAAAGTCTCACAAAGACCAAAGGGAAAGCTTGGTTTTTGTATCTATTAGACACCATAGTGGTGATACTGCATAAACAGTCACAGAATCTCCTCATCATATAATGATAATTATTTATGTTCATGTCTCAGTGAGTTGGCTGGGTTTGGCTGATCTTGGCTGGGCTTATCTGACTTGGCTCCAGGACAGATGTTGTTTTAGCTCTGCTCCCCTATTATTTTACTGGGACTTGTGGATGGCAGAGGGACATCTGTTTTCATGCCAATGGCTGAAAGACACAGAGGACACTACACAAGTATCTTTGAAGCATCTCTGACATATCTGCTATCATTCTGCTGACCAAAGCAAATAGCATAGCCAACACTTCATCAGTGAGGTAGGAAAGTGTTCTCTGCTTACTACTGGAAGAACTGCCATGGTTAAGAATACAAGTAGGAGATATTGAGAATAAAAATACTATGTATTCTTGTTTTCTAAAGGATCATTTGGGTGCTTTAGCAAAAGATTGGGAAAAGATATTAGACTTAGAAAAATTTCATATATACACCACAGTGTCTAAGGTATTACTCAAAAAGTGCATTGCATAAAGAAGTGAATATAGGGAAACTTGGGAAAACCAATTTTTATAAACTGTATTTTAGAAAAGAAAAAGCTTGGGGAACCTGGGTGGCTCAGTCGTTTGGGCATCTGCCTTTGGCTCGGGTCATGGGTTCATGGGTTCATGCCCCACATCGGACTCTCTGATCAGCAGAGAGCCTGCTTCTTCCTCTCCCTCTGCTGCTCCTCCTGCTTGTGCTCTCTGTCCCTCTTTCTCTCTGTCAAGTAATAAATAAATAAATCTTTTTTTAAAAAAAAGAAAAAACTTTCTTTTAAATCATGCATAATTTAATTTTATAACATAATCAGTTTCTAGTTTTGTCTCTTGGTGGGAAATATAGTAATAGAATTTTCAAAGTCACAGACAGGGCTGAATCTAGAGGGCATTAGGATACTTTCCCCCTGTGTTTTACCCATATACCCTCTCTTCTTTAAAAACATTTATCTCTAATCAGATTAATATGTACATGATTTCAATCAGAATGGAGAAAAGAAATGTTATGTATTTTGGGGAGCTCTGAGGTACAATCCTGAAGTCTCTTCACACTAACTTTATTCACCAATTTTCCATTATGCTTTAGTTTCCTAATTCATAATGGTATGTATAAAAGACATAGTGCCATTATAAATAAACTACAGGTGAAAAGATGAATTCCATCTTTTAAGAGGAGTATTTTCAAGGGTTCTGTCCTTAACTAGGATCAAGGGAAAGAATGAAAGAGTTTAGGTAGAGGAAATAAGATCTAGGAAAACCGTCAAAGTGTGTATCTCTTTAAGAAGAAGTGAAACTCTTAACAGCACCCTTTTTTAATTTACCTGGATGATGTCTTAATATCCTGGACCCTGTACACTTGAGATTTGTTATCCTTATTGGAATTTTTCTACATTGGGCATATTGTCCACCCAGCATCTTTCTTGCATTCCCATGGTGACATGATTCTTAATTTTTGTAGGTTTCTTCTCTGGTTTTCCAATATCTGGGATCTGGATCTAGTATCCAAGATAGTGTCTAGCACACTATGTGTGCTCTTTAAATTTTAGAGAAAGAAGGAAAGCAAAAAAAAAGTTTCAATTGCCAGTGTATTCTGAAGGGAAACATTCTATAAGTGCCAGTCTGTGGAGAACCTGGGTTTTCCCAGGAGTACACAACACTGTAGTGTTAGATGATGAGGAGTTGGCAGTAGATTTCCACTTTAGAGATCCAGAGTTCTTGTTTGTTGTGACTATCTCCTCTTGGGCTTGTCTGACTCTTCGTTCTTCTAAGCATGACAGTGATATCAGCTGAATTTCATTTCAACTCTTCTCCTGAAATTGGAAAGCTTTGAATTTCCCCCTTGGCTGCAAGGATCAAGTTTAAATGCTCTTTCAGCCTCTTGCTGCATAGGGAGCCTACAGGATATAGTCTGTCTTTGTCATGGAGAACAGGCCTATCGAGCATGTGGTAGAAAACCCAAGGGGGTTGCTTGTATACTGAAATTGGCCACTATAGTGAGCAGCTTGCTTCAGCCCTTATTGCAAACATGTTAATTCAGGCTTAGTTATGCTAAAACCTCGAAGGCCTGCCCTTTAAAAATTAAATCTGTTCTTTCACACAATTATTGGCTGAATATAAATTATACTGTGGTCCTAACTAAAGCTTTGCCACAGCTGTGAGAATAGTTTTGCACAAATCAGCTAGCTTAGCCTGAAAAACTGCCATGGCATGGGGGAAGTAGAACTTTTGTCACATGTGTTTTGCTTTGCAGTGTGTCAAATTGCTGTCATGGCAAAGGACTATTTCCTGAATAATATTTCAGAGCTCTGGGCTACTGCCCTTTTGGAGTGATCCACCTGCAAATTGGCTTACTAGAGATATTTGGAGGTCTAAAACTGTATTTTAAAATGATCCTGGGTTATTAGTAAGTTTGAATACTCATTATTTGGGTCTTCTATGTTTAGATTGGCATTAATAATTTAATAATACATTAAATTTGACCATATGAAATTGACATTATTCAACCATTTTTGGCCTACAAAAATGGAATTTTCAACATAGTTCAACCTAAAAGCTTTGATTTCTAAAGCCACTTAAATAATCCCAATATTTCTATTCTAGGTATTTTAATCACTAAATTATTAATCAGTTGATAAATATGAACAGTGGGGAAATTGGCTCATCTAAAATTCTCTTTTTGAGGCATTAGAGCTTTGGGGCACATTTTTGCTTTGATTGATGTAGTCCTTCAGAAAGGAAAGGAGCATTCATGCTGATGTGGGAAACAAAGGCAAAATAAAAACTGAATTTCCTTATTACCTACAGCCCACTTACAAGTCCTTGAAACAGGCAGAGTGACATTCCTCCAGGACCTCAGTTGCCTTGATATTAATACTTTGCTAAGGGCAAAAGGCAGTCTTAGCTGACCCCCAGGATCCTGTGAGTCTACTTTAACATATAAAAATTCCTTTGGAACCTTCCCTTATCTCTACCCTCCAAGGTATATGCTGGCAATCATCCCCTAGGCATATGGCCCACCCATATACATCAGAAGGGTCTCATGACTAAGGTTTTATTGGACAGTAATAAGTGACTTTTTCCTAACAATAGCTAGCCCCTCTCAAGGTCTTGGAAACTTTGCTTCCAAAATTCCTTGGAGATAAGCCATCCCTAACCCACTCCCAACTTGGAAGTATATAATGGGCCACTCCTCCTGACTGCAGTGCAGCTCTTTTTGCCCACAGGTCCTGTCCCTGTGCTTTAATAAAACCACCTTTTTGCACCGAAGACATCGCAAGAATTCTTTCTTGTCCATCACCTCCAAAATCCAACATCTTTCCTATATCAGTGCTATCCTTTTTTTTTTTTTTTCCTTAATATTTCCCAAGGCAGATGTCCTGAGGGTTAGGAACTCCCTATTTTTTTCTCCTTCTCTGGCTCGCTCCTTCCTTCCTTCCTTCCTTCCTTCCTACCTTTTTTCTCTCCTTCCTTCCTTCCTTTCTTTTTTTTTTTTTTTATAAGATTTCTTTATTTGGGAGAGAGAGACAGCACACTCATAGGAGTGAGGGGGAGGGGCAAAGGAAGAAGGAGAGAAGCAGACTCCCCACTGAGCACAGAGCCAGATGTGGGCTGCATCCCATAATCCTGAGTTTTTGACTTGAGCCAAAATCAAGAGTCACCCAACTGACTGAGACACCCAGGCACCCCTCTGGCTTCTCTCAAGAAAAGTTCTCATTTTGTTTTCTCTTATTAGTTGATAGTTTTGCATTAGATAAGAAAAAAAAAATCTTCAGTTTTACTTAGAGTTCTGAAGAGGAACCCGGCTTCTCTTTCCATAGCTCATAGAAGCCAGAATAAGCTCAAACTGCTGCTGCTTGCTTCTGAGCCAGGGTACTTCACCGGCAAGAGCTGCCACTGGGTCAGCCCTCCTTTTTACTGATGGTGTGATCCTGAACAGATTAACCTAACCTATTTGAGCAAAGTCTCATCCTTGGTAATATGGGGTTAATCTCACCTGCCTCACAGGCCTAACGGAATGGCTAAATTTATGATATATAAGCTATGAAGTGTGCACTGTCCATAGATACTCAGCATATGTTGCATCCATTTTGTTTCTTTAGGTTCTTCAAACCCAAGACAGATTTCAAGCAGAGAATTAAGTAGCTACAGGCTTTATTTTCCCTTCTTTTGCCACAGCTGATGGGGGAATTAGAGAAATTGCAAGGAGTTTTATTTTCATTTCTTTCACTGAAAGTTTTATTCCCCTAGTAGTGGAACTCTGTTCTAGGAGGGTAATGTTTTGTGCCTTTGTTGTGTTCCAGGGACTTCCCTGAAAAATTTGGAGTAGCTTGTAGAATAAGCAGCAAAGGGAGCTGCCAACATGATTTTCAAAACACAAAAAAGAGTATTTGTGATTGCTCATATCACTGGTATGAAAGCACTTTGCAATATTAGTTATGCTATACATTGAAACTAGTAGTTATGCATAATATTATTACAATTCCCCAAATGTTAATGAACTCAGTTGTAGATGTGTATGATATAGATGTAGGTGTGTATGTTAATTCATTCTGAAAGTCTTAAGGATTATTAAGGACAAAGAGAGATGAAAAATTCTTAAGCCAGTGACTCTGATTATAGAATACATAAGATATCAGAATGGTTTTACTACCTAATTTAGCATTTTTTGGAATACCTACTATAAGCCCATCACTGTGCTAAGAGCATAGTCTCTCTTGCTGCTCCTTTCCCTGGTCAATTACTTGTATTTCCTAACTCAATCCCTATTGAAATAGCTCTGAGAGACCTCTGTCAGCTTTCTGGAAAGTCTCTGCTCAGAAACAGAGAGGTGTCTGTGCTGTATCTTTAGAGAACAGAAGTGTGATAGTTGATGGCTGTACTGGGTGCAAATACAGCTATATAGCTGAGTGAACTGCCAACTGGAAATAGCTCCTTCTAATTCAAATGAACTTCTTTATTTGTTTAATATTGCCTCCAACTACCAGTATTGCTTTGGGAAAATTCTATTCTCTTTGGAAACACAGGTTAGATGGGAGCCTAGGAGTGTAAAATGTACTGATGGAAATACCAAAGTATCTATATTGTTTATTGTCCAAGTCATACTTTTGGTGTTTTTTTTTTTTTTTTTTTTCCTTGCAGGCTCTTGTATTCTCAGTCCATGAGAAGAAGAGAAGCAAATTTTCACTTCAAGGCTTGAGAATACATTTAACACATGTTATATATAACATTGCCAGAGGTGGGATTTAAACTGTTTTGAATTTTTATAATTGGTAACATCGTGGACAGCTTCAGGTGTTTTGGTTTTAATTGCTTTTATTTTTTTCTCATAATGTTAGATTCTTATTAAAAGTTTTCTTGTTAACTTTGATGTACAATTTATGTCTTCTATCCAGACTTTCTATTTCTAAATGTGCTATAGAAAATACAGCAATTGTGTCACAATGGAGTATGTAATATAGCCATGATATACCTACTAATTTGTTGGTGACCAATTTTTAAAAATTCTGTAATGTAGATTCCATTATTGATAAAGGGTATAAAAATGTGTTCCTTACATTTTTCACAAATCAATTGAGAACATCCATTTTGGTTGAATGCAAATGAATTTTTTTTCTTTCTTTTCTTTTTCTTTTTTTAAATTTTTATTTATTTATTTATTTTAATGTTACTCTTTTTTTTCTATAAGCTTTTTTATTTAAACATATAATGTAACCCCACTACCCTCTCCCAACCCCCCTCCCACCCCACCCCCCTCAGTTTGTTTTATGACATTAAGAGTCTCTTTTGGTTTGTCTTCCTCCCAATCCCATCTTGTTTCATTTATTCTTTTCCTACCCCCTTAGCCCCCAACCCCGTTGCATCTTCACTTCATCATATAAGGGAGATCATATGATACTTGTCTTTCTCCAATTGACTTATTTCGCTAAGCATAATACCCTCTAGTTCCATCCATGTCGTCGCAAATGGTAAGATTTCATTTCTTTTGATGGCTGCATAGTATTCCATTGTATATATATACCACTTCTTCTTTATCCATTCATCTGTTAATGGACATATAGGTTCTTTCCATAATTTGGCTATTGTGGACATTGCTGCTATAAACATTTGGGTACACGTGCCCCTTCGGATCACTACATTTGTATCTTTAGGGTAAATACCCAGTAGTGCAATTGCTGGGTCATAAGGTAGCTCTATTTTCAATTTTTTGAGGAACCTCCATGCTGTTTTCCAGAGTGGTTGCACCAGCTTGCATTCCCACCAACAGTGTAGGAGGGTTCCCCTTTCTCCACATCCTCGCCAGCATCTGCCATTTCCTGACTTGTTCATTTTAGCCACTGTGACTGGTGTGAGGTGGTATCTCATTGTGGTTTTGATTTGTATTTCCCTGATGCCCAGTGATGTGGAGCACTTTTTCATGTGTCTGTTGGCCATCTGGATGTCTTCTTTGCAGAAAAGTCTGTTCATGTCCTCTGCCCATTTCTTGATTGGATTATTTGTTCTTTGGGTGTTGAGTTTGCTAAGCTCTTTATAGATTTTGGATACTAGCCCTTTATGTGATATGTCGTTTGCAAATATCTTCTCCCATTCTGTCAGTTGTCTTTTGGTTTTGTTGACTGTTTCCATTGCTGTGCAAAAGCTTTTGATCTTGATGAAGTCCCAATAGTTCATTTTTTCCCTTGCTTCCCTTGCCTTTGGCGTTGTTCCTAGGAAGAAGTTGCTGTGGTTGAGGTCGAAGAGGTTGCTGCCTGTGTTCTCCTCAAGGATTTTGATGGATTCCTTTCTCAC
>ML093139.1:57872-86076 GCA_003697995.1 Taxidea taxus jeffersonii | reverse complement strand
GACTCCTTAATTTCTCTTTCTTCTGTCTTGTTGTTGGTGTAAAGAAATGCAACTGATTTCTGTGCATTGATTTTATATCCTGACACTTTACTGAATTCCTGTACAAGCTCTAGCAGTTTTGGAGTGGAGCCTTTTGGGTTTTCCACATATAGTATCATATCATCTGCAAAGAGTGATAGTTTGACTTCTTCTTTGCCGATTTGGATGCCTTTAATTTCTTTTTGTTGTCTGATTGCTGAGGCTAGGACTTCTAGTACTATGTTGAATAGCAGTGGTGATAGTGGACATCCCTGCCGTGTTCCTGACCTTAACGGAAAAGCTCTCAGTTTTTCTCCATTGAGAATGATACTTGCAGTGAGTTTTTCATAGATGACTTTGATAATATTGAGGTATGTGCCTTCTATCCCTACACTTTGAAGAGTTTTGATTAGGAAGAGATGTACTTTGTCAAATGTTTTTTTCAGCATCTATTGAGAGTATCATATGGTTCTTGTTCTTTCTTTTGTTAATGTATTGTATCACATTGATTGATTTGTGGATGTTGAACCAACCTTGCTGCCCTGGAATAAATCCCACTTCGTCGTGGTGAATAATCCTTTTAATGTACTGTTGGATCCTATTGGCTAGTATTTTGGTGAGAATTTTCACATCTGTGTTCATCAAGGATATTGGTCTGTAAATCTCTTTTTTGATGGGATCCTTGTCTGGTTTGGTGATGCTGGCCTCATAAAATGAGTTTGGAAGTTTTCCTTCCATTTGTCTTTTTTGGAACAGTTTCAGGAGAATAGGAATTAATTCTTCTTTAAATGTTTGGTAGAATTCCCCTGGGAAGCCATCTGGCCCTGGGCTTTTGTTTGTTTGGAGATTTTTGATGACTGTTTCAATCTCCTTACTGGTTATGGGCCTATTCAGGTTTTCTATTTCTTCCTGGTTCAGTTTGGGCAGTTTATATGTCTCTAGGAAAGCATCCATTTCTTCCAGATTGTCAAATTTGTTGGCATAGAGTTGCTCATAATATGTTCTTATGATTGTTTGTATTTCTTTGGTGTTGGTTGTGATCTCTCCTCTTTCATTCATGATTTTATTTATTTGGGTCCTTTCTCTTTTCTTTTTGATAAGTCTGGCCAGGGGTTTATCAATCTTATTAATTCTTTCAAAGAACCAGCTCCTAGTTTCATTGATTTGTTCTATTGGTTTTTTTTTGTTTTGTTTCAATTTCATTGATTTCTGCTTTGATCTTTATTATTTCTCTTCTCCTGCTGGGTTTAGGCTTTCTTTGTTGTTCTTTCTCGAGCTCCTTTAGGTGTTGGGTTAGGTTGTATATTTGAGACCTTTCCTGTTTCCTGACAAAGGTTTGTATCACTATATATTTTCCTCTCAGGACTGCCTTTGCTGTGTCCCATGGATTTTGGACCATTGTGTTTTCATTATCATTTGTTTCCATGTTTTTTTTTTTCAATTCTTCTTTAATTTCCTGGTCGACCCATTCATTCTTTAGAAGGATGCTGTTGAGTCTCCATGTATTTGTGCTCTTTCCAAATTTCCTCTTGTGATTGAGTTCTAGCTTCAGAGCATTGTGGTCTGAAAATATGCAGGGAATGATCCCAATCTTTTGATACCTGTTGAGACCTGATTTATGACCCAGGATGTGATCTATTCTGGAGAATGTTCCATGGGCACTAGAGAAGAATGTGTATTCTGTTGCTTTGGGATGGAATGTTCTGAATATATCTGTAATGTCCAACTGATGCAGTGTGTCATTTAAGACCTTTATTTCCTTGTTGATCTTTTGCTTGGATATTCTGTCCATTTCAGTGAGGAGCGTGTTAAAGTGTCCTACTATTATTGTATTCTTGTCAATGTGTTTCTTTGATTCTGTTATTAGTTAATTTATATAGTTGGCTGCTCCCATGTTCGGGCATAGATATTTAAAATTGTTAGATCTTCTTGTTGGACAGACCCTTTGAGTATGATATAGTGTCCTTCCTCATCTCTTATTACAGTCTTTGGCTTAAAATCTAATTGATCTGATATAAGGATTGCCACCCCAGCTTTCTTCTGATGTCCATTAGCATGGTAAATTGTTTTCCACCCCCTCACTTTCAATCTGGAGGTGTCTTCAGGTCTAAAATGAGTTTCTTGTAGGCAGCATATTGATGGTTTTGTTTTTTTATCCATTCTGAAACCCTGTGTCTTTTGATTGGGGCATTTAGCCCCTTTACATTCAGGGTAACTATTGAGAGATATGAATTTAGTGCCATTGTATTGCCTGTAAGCCGATTGTTACTGTATATTGTCTTTGTTCCTTTCTGATAATACTTTAAGGGTCTCTCTTTGCTTAGAGGACCCCTTTCAATATATCCTGTAGAGCTGGTTTGATGTTTACAAATTCTTTCAGTTTTTGTTTGTCCTGGGAGCCTTTTATCTCTCCTTCTATTTTCAATGATAACCTAGCTGGATAAAGTATTCTTGGCTGCATGTTTTTCTCATTTAGTGCTCTGAATATATCATGCCAGTTCTTTCTGGCCTGCCAGGTCTCTGTGGATAAGTCTGCTGCCAATCTAATATTTTTGCCATTGTATGTTACAGACGTCTTCTCCCGTGCTGCTTTCAGGATTTTCTCTTTGTCACTAAAACTTGTAAATTTTACTATTAGATGACAGGGTGTGGACCTATTCCTATTGATTTTGAGGGGAATTCTCTGCACCTCCTAGATTTTGATGCTTGTTCCCTTTGCTATATTAGGGAAATTCTCTACAATAATTCTCTCCAATATACCTTCTGCTCCTCTCTCTCTTTCTTCTTCTTCTGGAATCCCAATTATTCTAATGTTGCTTCATCTTATGGTATCACTTATCTCTCGAATTCTCCCCTCATGATCCAGTAGTTGTTTTTCTCTCTTTTGCTCAGCTTCTTTATTCTCTGTCATTTGGTCTTCTATATCAGTAATTCTTTCTTCTGCCTCATTTATCCTAGCAGTAAGAGCCTCCATTTTTTATTGCACCTCATTAATAGCTTTTTTAATTTTAACTTGATTAGATTTTAGTTCTTTTATTTCTCCAGAAAGGGCTTTTATTTCTCTGGACAGGGTTTCTCTAATATCTTCCATGCCTTTTTCAAGCCCGGCTAGAACCTTGGGAATCATCGTCCTGAATTCCAGATCTGACATATTACCAATGTCTGTACTGATTAGGTCCCTAGCCTTCAGTACCACCTCTTGTTCTTTTTTTTTGTGGTGAGTTTTTCCGCATTGTCATTTTGTCCAGATAAGAATCCGCTATTCTCCTTGTTAAGGGAACTTGGTCTTGGCTGGATTTCTTGTTAATCTTCTGGGGGAGGGGCCTGTTGTAGTGATTTTCAAGTGTCTCTGCCCCAGGCAGAATTGCACCGTGCTTACCAGGGGCCGGGCTGAGTAATCCTGTCAGGTTCCCTTTCAGGAGCTTTTGTTCCCTGATCGCTTTCTGTAGAGTTCCGGAGGACGGGAATGAAAATGACGGGCCTCCCAATCTCAGGCTCGGAGGATCCGAGAGCTAGGGGCCCCAGTCTTCAGTGCGCCTTCAGAACAAAGCGCTTAATCACTCCCGTCTCCCCAGCCTCCAGCCACGCTTGGAGAAAATCGTGCGTAATCAGTCCCGTTTCACTGGCTTCTGGTTGTGCTCCAAGGTCACCCAGCCTGTGACCAAGTGTCTCTGTCTCTGGCAGAGTCCCACCTTGAGTCTCCATACCCCGTAGATTCCTGAGCTCTCCCGGGTCGGAGTCTCCCCGGATCTTGTGGGGACCCCTCGCACAGAGCACAGGCCCGTGTCACAGACCACGGCTCTAGGAAACCCCGAGTTGAGAGCTCACTCCTCGGCTCTGTCTCTGCAGCCGGCTTCCCCGCTCTAATACCTGTGAGCTCTGCGACACTCAGACACTCCTGATCCTTCTGTGACCCCGGGGGACCTGAGTCCACACTGTTCCCATGAGGTCTTCACCCCAGTTTAGCCTCTGGAGCAATGTCCCTCCATGGAGCAGACTTTTAAAAGTCCTGATTTTGTGCTCCGTTGCTCCGCTGCTTGCCAGGAGCCGGCCTCTCCCCTCAGGGTCTATCTTCCCATCCCGTTGGATTCACTTCTCCGCTGGTCCTACCTTTAGAAAGTGGTCGATTTTCTGTTTCTAGAATTGTTGTTCTTCTCTTCGATCTCCTGTTGGATTCGTAGTTGTTCAGAATGGTTTGATAGGCTATCTAGCTGATCTCCTGTTGACTGATGTCATCACAGCCTGCTACTTCTCTGCCTTCTTGTCTCCTCCCCCTAAATGCAATTATTTTTACTAACATGATTAAAACATATGGCATAAAAATATAAGCCTTACATAAAAGCAGGTGTATATTGTCAAGCCAAATACTTTTTACTTTAAGAGAGTTATACTCTGACCAAAGATAACTTAGATAATTGCACTATTATCTAAATAGCCAATTTGTTTTTTTAGATTGATCTTTTTGTTTACAAAATGCAAGTATTCCTTTGGAGAAATTTTCATTAGTTGTTCTGTAGAAACTCTTATTACTATTGCTGATCCCATTTTTTAATGGTGCATTAAAAATATATAGAGGCTTTTAGGTTAGCTAAATGTTGCACAGTAAATTTTTGAGAGACAGGTACTAGAATACACAAGCATATCTTTTATAGGAGAGTATTAATTTATTCTACCTCATGCTTTTCAGATTATTTATAGTTTTTAACCTATTGAACAAAATGAAAAACACTGACCATTGTAAATTGTTTGGTAAAACTGCATCCCTATGTCTTTAGGGTCTTTGTAGCTTTCAGATGTATAAGAGTGGTAAATTCAATAATGGGGGTATGAAGAGTCAAAGTGATGAGGAGAGAGAAAGTCTAGAACAATTTGTGGAATGATTTGTGGTGGCAAAAGGGACAAATGGAGGCTGTTTTACTGTCAGAGGTGTTAATGGATGCAAGCAAAAGTAAATTTTGTATTTGATATTGACAGAAATTTGCCAGTGATGAATCACAGAACTTGAGTAATGTAAAGCAAAGGGATTCAGAAAAAAAAGAATATAATAGAAAGAAATGGATAGATATGTGTGGTTTCCTCGCCTCTTTCCTACTTTGTTATGGCTGCTTATAGTGATTTCATTAAATTCCACTGAGAAATGAAAATAGAAAAAATGAGGTCATTTAGTAATTTAATAATAGTCAATTTATTTTGGTATATAATATTCTAGATCTAGGTCTTGGTACAATTCCCAGTGGATATTCTACATACACTCTTAAACTCTTCATCATTTAGTAAGAATAGCCTTTATGCTACTAAGCTGCTGGACAAAGATTTATGCCAAAAAATCTGTGTGGGATTGGTGAGACAGGCTCTCATCACTAATTTCATTTAGAATAAGAATTCCACCCCTCCCCCCAAGTGGTGAGTTTTAGCAGCTAGGTAGCAGAATCCAATTTGAGTACTTAAAAAAGTTGTATTAAGCATGAAATTTAAAAATAAAACAAAAAGAATGGGGTGGAAATACTGAGAACCTCATATGAAATAGTTTATGTCGGTTATTCTAGGGTTAACTACTAAATTCTTATTACTGGGATATTGCTGACATCCTTGGAAAGTTGTAGATGGGACAATAGCATTTTGAGATCCAGTTTCCTCTTCTGTTAACCTGTGAAATAAGTTGTCTCTCGTTGTAAATGCTCAGTTGTTCCGCAGAGGAGGCCTTACACCTTTAAGTTCCATCTTTATAAGCTTACTGCCTCACCAACACAGATTTCATCAATGCTACTAATACAGTTCTAGGTTTACCTAATGCTCTATACCATTCCACAAATGTACATAATGCAAGAAACTCCTGAAATCTGGAGGATTGTCTCTCTTTATCTGCAGATAGACTAATGCTTACTAAAAGAAGTAACTCAGTTCTGGGGCTGCCATCTGAAGCAGAAGATTTCTAAGAGATTTTTTAGGTTTTCAGTAGCTCTGAAGGTTCTCCCCATTTATTCACATAAACATTATGTTGTGGTTATTTCTTGTCTCTCCGTTTAAGCTGTCATTCAAGCAACCAGGACTAGGGTTAAAAACTTTTTCAGTTGCAGTAATAGTGTCTTACTCAGCTTTTATATTGAACTATCTTATCTAAGCCCACTTTCAAAAATATTTTTAACTACTTACCTATGTGCTATTTGATGGTCAAAAATAAGTTAAGTGGGACTAACATAAAAGGTACAGTGTAGCATTAGGGTTAAGAAAAAAAATAATTAACCACTATAGTGAGACATATCAAAAGTGAATAGCAGGACAGACCAGTTTGGTTGTAGTCTCATTATAGAAACATGTGTTTGAGCTTCACAAGATTTCTATGTTTTAAACCCAATGCCAAGTTTCACAAATGAAGTGACAACAGATACTTCTAAAGCATGAGACATAAGCCATTAAGAGATTTAGACCATAACACTATATGTGAAATAAATACATAAATAAAGTTAGGATTTCTAAATTTAGACTGTTTTACTTCCTAAGAATTAAGCAGTAATATGAGATAGATAGTAGATATATCTTGACAGGGAAATGTCTGTTCCTATACTAGAACTCTCATAGATCTTTGTAATTCTAGGAAAATGTGTGTTGATTTTCTCCAACTAGAAACAAGTAGTTTCAAACAAATAACATTACAGATGGAATTCCAATATCACCAGCTGCTTTAAATGAAACCCAGAATACTAGAAGACTCACTTTTTATTCATTCTTGCCCTTGGCCCACCTACCAACTCCCACCTACTCCTGAGAAAATACAGTTTATAACATCTGTAACAACCAGCATAATGTTAATGCTATGTTCACAATGACTTTTTAGTAAAAAGTTGCTTATGATGAAAAAAATGAAGACTGTTAATGCAGTGCAAATTACATGGAAGGCTTGTGTTGATGGCATTTATTAACTTAGGCTATGGTTAGCTAACCGCTGCTTTTACAAATAATTAAATCTCCGTTCAGAAAGAATTATTACAAGTTTAGCTGCCAAAGACTTTTTATTATGAGTATTCTGATTAATTGAAGGGACACTTATGATCTAGGAACACATTTTGAAATCACTTTTATAAATTATTTTTATATATACACACTGTACGTTATATTCTGTGAATGGCTCAAATAATTCTTATCTCCTGAAAGTTTAGATTCACTATTCTAGATTGTATTTTTTCATTATTTTGTGTTTTATAGCAGCTATCAAGTGAACTCAATTATTTTATTTTACTGGATATTTGGAAAAAAAAACAAAAAAAACTGTTAGTTGTCCCTTCAAGTAAAGTGGAACATATGTAACAATAGCAGTGTCAGTATCATTCACTCTTTGTAAGTATCTTTTCTGGATTGAATGCTATTTAATAGTGTTCTAAAATCGTAATTTCTGCTGTACATCATCATTACCATAATCATTCATATTTATTAAGTACTATCTATTGTCTATATCTGTCTATATATCTACATCTATCTTTCTGAAGCTAGAGGCTATATAATCTCAAGTGAGAGAAACAAATGATGGAAAAGATCATCCCAAGGAAATATGGGTTAATAGCACATTGATTAAGACTATAGTCAGCCTTAATAATACAGTTCCCTCTGAGCCTTTGAGGTCTGTGAGTGTGTGAACACCCATCTTATCTTTCTGCATTCTCAGTTTCCCACTGGAATAGGAACTTTTCAGAAAAATCATAACATTTTTTTTTTCCTACAAAATGGACTTACTCAAGAAACAGAATAAACATTTAGAAAATTTTTTAAAAGTTGTGTTCTTAATTATGCTAAGTGAAATAAGCCAAAGAAAGAGAAATACCATATGATTTCATTTATATGTGAAATCTACAAACCATAACAAATGAACAAACAAAACAAAACAGAAACACTCATAAATACAGAAAACAAACTGTTGGTTACCAGAGGGGGCAGTGGTTTGGAGGGCAGGCAAATAAGTGAATGGAATTAAGAGTCACAAACTTCCAGTTATAAAACAGGTTATCGAGATGTAATATACAACATAGGGTATATAGTTAATAATATTGTAATACCTTTGTATGGTGACAGATGGTAAATAGATTTATGGTGGGGATCACTTTATAATATATAAAAATATTGAATCACCATAATGTGTACCTGAAAGGAGCAGAAAACTGTGTGTTGATTATACTTCAATAAAAAAGGAAAAGTGAGAGTGAGATAAGGAAAAGTGCACAGTGAATGAAACTGAATCAAAATTATTAATTAAAATAATGAGAGCAATGACTAATAGTCATGATTATGCTGAAAAATTAAATCAGTAAAGAAGATGAAAAACTGCAGAAAATTCTCCTAACTCAAAAAGAAAAGATGTGACATGGAAGATAGACCCAAAACATAAATGATATATGATATGATAAGACATGATATGATATGATATGACATATATATTTATTTAAAGTTATATATGTTTTTAAAGTTCCAGATTGAAAAATTATAACTGATGGAGATGTCATAATTAAATAAATAATTACAGTATACTATCCTAACTTGGAAAGACTTGGATCTTTGAATTGAAAAGGATTACTGTTGGTCAAAATTCACTTAAGAAATTTTTATTTACACATATGCTGGATGTTTTTACATTTAAAAATAAATTTTAAAAGACAAGGGGCATCCAGTTAGGAATAGAAAATAGGTTCAGACAAAAGGAAATATATAATTACACTGATTTCATATTTCTCATATGAAAGATTTGGATTAGCATCTAGAGATTTTCCTTAAATCTAAGAATTCTCTCTGTGTGAAGACAACAGAAAAGTATTCTCAGATTTCTTACATCCTTTTGCTAAAGAATACATTCAAATAAATACATGAAAATCATGACTTGATGAGGGAATAAGTTGCTCCTACCAAGGGACTGAAGCCAATTAAATAAGGATCTGTCTTACAAATTAATGCAGTTTTCAAAGAAAAATTCCAAGTTTGAAAAAAGATGATTTCATAAAAGTAATTATAAGATGCTGACATTTCACTTTTTTTTTAAACATGGGAAAAGAAGGTCGTCAATGGGAAAGGATGACGATTGTCATACTAAATATTAGATGCTATATTTGGCAGGTTAATAATTTTTTATTATTATTACTGATAACCAGACAAAATAATATTAACTAAATATAAGCATAATAGATTAAAATAAAAATATGTCTTTCAAATCACTAGGATAAAAAGTAATAACACACACTGAGAAGTTTATAAAACAGAATATAATGGATAATCCCAATTATACAGACACATTTATACATATGTAAATATAAATTATTCATATACATTTATTAACTTATTCCATTGAAAGATAATTATCTTCAGGTGTTGGTTGGCAGATTATTATAGATTTTTATTTGTTTTTATTTTATACACTTTTGACAATAATTATCAATTATATAATTATACAAAACAATATTTTTTTACTAGTCATAAAATTCCAGTGAATTTTATACACAATCACATGATTAATACTTCTGGGGATTTTAAATATTAGAGTATTTTCAGTGACAAACTTGAAGAGATAAACCAGACTTTTTGGAATTACTTAAGTCAGTTACCTTTATTTTTATTTTTAAAAAAGATTTTATTTATTTATTTAAGAGAGTGAGCGAGGGAGAGAGAGAGAGAAAGAGAGAGAGAGTACACAATCCAGGGAAGAGACAGAGTTAGGGAGAAGCAGACTCCCTACTGAGCAGGGCACCAGATGTGGGGGCTCCATCCCAGGATCCTGGGATCATGACCTGAGCCAAAGGCAGATGCTTAACTGACTGAGCCATCCAGGTGCCCCCAAATAAGTTACCTTTATAATATATAATGAGAGTAACATTTGTTCAATAAAGAGAAGTTTAGTTGTATATTTATGATGTATTTGGCTTAATACACAATAGAAATGGAAAGTAGTTAAGATAACATGGAAATTGAGAGAAATAGTGAGCCTTACACTGTACTGTACTGTACTATAAATGCATGTTTTCAACATTGTCTTGAAGAGGCAAAGACCTCAATATCCCAAAAAGTCATATTGAAAAAAATATTCAAAGCAAGGCCAATACTGGGTTTCATTTTGTTTTGAGTCTTCAGAAAAGTGCACAAATACTGGAATTAACATTTACAGAATGAGCATTTCTGATACTATTTAATTTTAATAATTTCTAAAACTCAAGTATAATTAACTTTCAGTGTTATATTAGTTTCATATGTACAGTATAATGATTCCATAATTCTATACATTTCTCAGTGCTTATCAAGGTACGTGTACTCTTCATCCCCTTTATCTATTTCACCCATTAGTTCACCCAACTCCCCTTCCCTCTGGAAACCACCAATTTGTTCTCTATATTTAAGAGTCTGGCTTTTTTGTCCGTCTCTTCTTTTGTTTATTTATCTGTTTTGTTTCTTTAATTCCACATATAAGTGAAATTGTCAGGTATTTGTCTTTCTCAAACTTATTTCACTTAGCATTATACCCCATCCATGTTGTTACAAATGACAAGATTTTATTTTTTTTAATAATTCTTACCCACAGATTTATAATTGAAGAGAAAGTATGCTAAGAATTTGACCTACTTTTAAAATTTCAACAAGAAAAATTAGTAAAAGATAACACATCTGCACTTTGGGCAAAAAGAGCTTACTTCCAGTTATAGGTTGACTTAAAGTATATTTAAAGTTGACAACTTTGTCACCTGGTTGATGATTCTTTACTAAAAAGTTGAAAACTTATTTTAGGAGAAAAGTGAATCTTCTCTACTGTTTATAATTGAAATTGGAGTGAGAAATCTAAATAGCTTTATATTTTGAAATTATGTTGCAGTAGAAACAAGGATTACATCCTAACTCATAAAAGTATTCTTTTATAAAAACTTTGTATGGTAAACATTTTTATTCCAAATTTTCTTTAGAGGAGTTAAATAGAAGAAATCTTATGAGCTAAATGTGCTAGAACCTATTTTGGTGCTTGGAAATTGCATTTGTCACCCACTTTTCCCTTTCCAATACCCACCCACCACAAGCTGACTCAATAGGTGGAGCAGGTGTCATGAATTCCAGTGAGCTCATGAAGTGTTGAATGTTGTTCCCATTGCAGTCACTATTGCACTCTTATTCTTAAATCCTTGTAGGAACTCACCATTCTTTGTTGACTTAACAAATTTAGTTGACTTGTACAAGATTTTAGACAACACTCATTTTGAGCAGCTGTTTTATTTTGCCCTGGTCTGATTATTAAAGTAAATGGATCAGAGGTTAAGGGAAATGATGATACTTTTTGACCAAATATTTCAGGTACAGAAAGTCTTTTAAAATGTACTTCTTTGGGCGCCTGGATGGCTCAGTGGGTTAAGGCCGCTGCCTTTGGTTCAGGTCATGATCCCAGAGTCCTGGGATCGAGCCCCGCATCAGGCCCTCTGCTCTGCGGACAGCCTGCTTCCTCCCCCTTCTCTCTGCCTCTCTGCCTACTTGTGATCTCTGTCTATCAAATAAATAAAATCTAAAAAAAAAAAAATGTACTTCTTTAGGGGTACCTGGGTGGCTTAGTAGATTAGGCCTCTGCCTTTGGCTTGGGTCATGGTCTCAGGGTGCTAGGATCGAGTTCCAAGTAGGGCTCTCTGCTCAGCAGGGAGCCTGCTTCCCTCTCTCTCTCTCTGCCTGCTTCTCTGCCTACTTGTGATCTGTCTCTGTCAAATAAATAAATAAAATCTTTTAAAAAAAATTACTTCTTTGTTATATGAATGAAACATACAACTTCCAATTAGGAAGCTCAAAATCTTCTAAAATTTGAATCCATTTTCTTTATAATTATACCATATATAAAGTTAGTCTCTCGTATGTAAAGTTTTAATAGAAGGATTGAGGAAATTCTTTCAATATCTTCTTACACTCACTTATAACAAGTTGTGAATTCAGGGTTTGAAATGCACTGATTCTTATTCTATAATCTCCTTTTTGTTTAGTTAGATTCATATGCTAACATGATTTTCTTTTATGTAGGTTAAGCCCTGTTATGAAATTT
Organism: Taxidea taxus jeffersonii; assembly: GCA_003697995.1. Classification (NCBI taxonomy): domain Eukaryota; kingdom Metazoa; phylum Chordata; class Mammalia; order Carnivora; family Mustelidae; genus Taxidea; species Taxidea taxus. The sequence continues at coordinate 74,024 of ML093139.1, read as the reverse complement.
TATTGGGTAATTAAGAAAATAAAGCTAAATCACAAATATCTGTATGTGTAGGTAATTCATTTTTCCTGCTTATCCCAAAACTTAATTTGACCTCCCTTTAGTTATTGAATTTACATTACTTGTGAAGACAGCCTGGTATAGTGGAGGAAACATGGACACTGGAGAAAGACTACCTTTGTTTTAAGACTGGCCCTCCACCTGTTTCATATATTAGTAGGATATAACATTGGAAAAATTAATAAAACTAGAAGGTTCGTCTATTAATAGAGAAAAAGATAAATACTGCACAGGAACATTTTAAGGGTTTAATGAGGCAAGATATTTTAAATGCTTGATATTATTTAGTTCATGGTTGGTATAACAAAATCTTTTCTGCTTCTGATAATCTTTTGTTGAAAGTTCTAAGCAGCTGTGAAATAAATGTTCTAAAGCAGGCACAAAGAGAAGAAACCTAGATAATTCACAGACAAAAAAAATCAGTCTCTGGATGATCATCTACAGTTAGAATAGTCAGGATAGATACTGTCTTTCTAACTCTATTGTAAATGACTTATTAAACTCTTACAAATGTATCCAATTGTTAAATGAGCATTCTGTGGCATTTAGGAATTATGTATGTATCTAAACTTATCAAATTGTGTACATTAAATATGTGCAGATTTTGTATATAAATTATACCTCAGTAAAACTAAAAAAAAAAAAAACCAGTAAATCAAGAGATTCCTCAAAAAATATGGTGAAATAATAATGTGTTATCCAGATTATCATTTTTAGGGCTAACTCATTTTCTTGTACCAAATCGTACTAGATTTCACAGTACTCTTAATATTTATCAAAGTAAAGCAATGTCTAATGTAGGACTACAGGCAAATACTCCTGAGAATTATGGTCAGTGAGGTATTTAAAATTATAGTTACTCACAGACACCAACTGATACAGAGACTACTATGTATCTGTATCAGTTAGCTGCTACTATAGTAATGATATATAACAAACAGGCCCACCTCCCCCAACTCAGTAGCTTATAACAACAAACTTATTCTAACACTCACAGGTTTGCGGGCTGATTTAGGTTGACGGGCTAAAATGAGTCGCTCTGATTCAGGCTGTGGGTTGGCTGGGCTTGTTTCCAGACTCATGTCTGCTCAGGTTTTGGTCTATTTCACATGTCTCTCATCCTCCTCAGGGCATGCTCTTATCAAGGTTAAGAAAGGAATGCAAGGGCAAGCCAAAATCCCTAACCATATTAAAATTTTTGCTTTCATTCTTCTCATAACATTTCCTTTGACCAAAGAGAATCATATGGCCAAAGCCAGTGTTTTTGTTTTGTTTTGTTTTGTCTTTTAAAGATTTTACATATTTATTTGAGAGAGAGCATGTGAGATAGAGGGCATGGGGAGGATTCAAAACAGAGGGAGAGGGAGAAGCAGACTTCCCACTGAGCAGGGAGCCCAATGTGGGCCTTGATCTCAGGACGCCCAATCATGACCTGAGCCTAACGCAGATACTTAACCAACAGAACCACTCAGGTGCCCCTAGCCAAAACCAATATTGATGAGGTGAGGAAATATATAGTGCAAACTCCCCTGAAAAGTACTCTAAAGTCATATGACAAAAGGTATAGACATGGAAAAAGTGAAAATGTGAGAACAATCCAATCTATTATAGTGTTCACTAATTTTTTCCCCTAAGTAAACTATTAAATTATATTTCCCTTGCAGATAGGTTGTCCCAAGTGTCTGAATGATGCCAGTACAATGTGGTTAGAAGTGATGAACGCCAGTTCCATGCTTGTTGCATATAAAATATCTCATGGTAGTCTCCATACTCTCTTTTAAATTGTCTTCTGGATGATTGTGGAGGAGACCAAGGCCCTAGAATAATGTGCCTGAGTTAAACAATGGAAGGAACCTGAACCCCCACTTTATAAATATAATGGAGTCCCTAAATAGCCTCACATTCATCTATGACATTAGGAATAAATAAACTAATTGTGTGAATCTTTTCATATTTTTGGCATTATTTGTGATAATAGCCTACACATATTTGACCTTGCAACTTTTAAAAATCTATTCTAAATATTCAAGTGTCTAAAATAATTTTACTCATAATTCAAATAAGAGATCATTTTCAAAATTCCATCAAGAATGTGGGGGATCTAATAGTACAGGACTCCAGAGGCACTTCATTTGGCAGATTGGGGGAAGAGAGTGGTTATAGACTGAGAAGGCTATCATTCATAATGGTAGGATGGAGTTCAGTAGATGCATATACTTATTTATAGGTGCTTTCAAACAATTATTTGAGAAGTGTGGTTAGGGAAAAATTTGAAAAGCTGTGGGCATAAATTTTGTTCTTTAATCGAATTACTCTCCTTCCACCAAAATTATTACATATACATGGCAAAAAATTCAAATTGTGTAAAAGGATACACAGTTAAAAGCTAAGTCTCTATGTCTTCCCAGATATAACTAAGTTAATGATTTCCATTGTAAATTTTTTCTCTTCGTATATACCCTACATATGTCTTGTGGTGATTCTTAATGCTGGTATGAATACTGGTCTCTATACTTTTAAGAATTGAGTGTTGGACCTATACCTTTTTTATTCACTGCTGTGTAACTAGTGCCAGATGGTACCTTGACAATATCTGAGGTGAAGCTATGTGACAGTACCTATTGTGATGATCAGAATTTATGCTTCAAAGATTTTATGACTTGCAGAAGATGCCAAATTTCCATCTAACCAAAAATAATATGTTCATTCCCGATGCGATGTTAAAATATTCAAATTTACTTTGATTTATTTCTACTTGGGAATGCAATCTGGAATTTAGGGAATGTATGTTTTCTGTAGCAAAATGATGCATGATTGCCGGTGAAGTTATGTAATTTCTGTGAGTAGAAGAACAAGGGTGCACAATCTGAATCTAAGTGATTCCACTCACTTTTCCATAAGTACCTTAGGTTAGAGATTATTTCTCTTCAAGTGACAGGGTCTTTTGTGTATCTCTACCTCTGCTCTTAGTAAGTGATTAGTTAGGGGACTGATAATTCATTTTCCAAAGCTGTAAACCACACTTTGTATAAGGAGGAATTGGAGAGGTCATTTGTACCACTGGCGTCCAGATGGCTTTGAAATTTTGAAGAAGCTCAGTGTGGAGGCTGTTTGAAATCAAGGGCAGATTTGAAACCATATGGGACTGTTTTAGTCTAGAAAAGTTAAAATTTATAAAGAGGGATGACTAAAAATAAACCCACTCTTGGGCAGTGGCTAGGAGAGGAGCAATAGCTCAGAGTTTGGAATACTGGGTTCTTGGCTCCTTGACATAAAAATGTGAATTTTCTCCTCCCCTCTCCTCCCCTTTCTTGGCCTTTCATGACCCTCCGTTGCCTTGTTTCCTGCTTGCTTTTTCTGAATGGGGACTTTATAATTTTGTTGTTTACTGTCTGTGGTGCAGGACTGTTACTGTCAGGTCTGTTGAAAGGCTGCCATGGAAGGGGTCAGCGTAGTCATTTGTTTTTTATGGAACCTCCTCTCTACGCTGGCAAAGCCCTAAATCATACCCTTGTTCTAGTACACAAAGTAATAGACAAAATGGGTATTTAAAACAGGGGAAATAAAACATCAGTCAAAAATCCCTAACAGAATTGTTTATTTTACTCTCACCTTTAATCACAAGTAGAATTATTCTTTATTCCCAAATACAGTGAATCTAAGCTTTTAGCCGAGCATTTAGTGGAACATCTACCCAGTAAGCTTTGCTTATGTTGCAGACAGCTACCCTGAGGAGTGATTTGAATTTAAATGTGATTCCCTTATTAGTTTCTGCTAACTGCAAATATCCCAGGCACTTAATTAAGTGGCTGAGTAATGTATGAATGCTCACTTCTGCTTGTCATGCAGAACAAAGTGATGTATTTATATTCCATGCACAATATGAAATTTAATGACACGGGCAACAGTAATTTAGAAAACCTTTGTTTTTATTGTCCTTGTTTTTGCTCAAGCAGTTTCTCCTCTTTGTCATAGTTTGGCCAGGACAGCGAAATAAGACTTGGTCCAAACGTTAGCTGCTGGCAGGTGACATTTCCTAATGAACCAGAGGTTCTTCTATGCCATCTAATCTAATAACTTAAATCATTGGTGGGTTATTTTTTTTTATTCACTATGTTTTTGACTTCTGTTCCTTACTATAATTTTTAATTCAATAGCAGAGAACAATTGTTTTTATTTAGGTGTTTAACCATTGAAACAAAAGGGAAAAGGTGGATTCTCCTAGGGTTTGATTGAATATATTGGGTTGCAAAGTAAACAAGAAAGCAACCAGTACTGCCTTTTGAACATCAGATTGTGGGGAAAAAAATATTGAGGCCACATCTCCTGCTAAGTGTTTTAGAGAACATTTTCATGTCTGTAGTTTTAAAATGTGTGTGTGTGTGTGTGTGTGTGTGTGTGTGTGTTTAAATATATATATTTTTCCAAAGCCAGGACCATAGTTTCCCTCTATCTCAGTTTCTCTGAGTCTCTCTCTCTTAAGCTCACATAATACTTCGAATACCTCTAAGTTAAATGTTTATGTTTTGAGCTGTGCATATGTTTTTCATATGGACAGCTGTTTGACTTCTCACATGGTGCTTCTGTGGTGCAAAGCAGAAGGGATTCATGTCCTCTCTATTTCAGTTTCTCTGCTCCACGTGTGGGGTTGGGAGGCTCCTTTAATTGGAGTCCTAGCTCTCTGTCTGTTCAGGAAATCCTAACCTCAATTAGTTGTTTCTCTTTATATAGACAAATTTCTTTTGTTTCTTAATGGACTTCAGTGGTTGATGAATTGGGTCAAAGTTGCAGCATATTATTTTCTGGTACAAAATGTATTTTATATCCTGAATTCTGTACCACAAGAAAGCTATAGCATTCACCTGAACTATAATTCCTGACTGGATGGGGAACTGTATGTAAATTAGGTACTCCTGCTTTCACATACCAGCATCATCTCATTCCCATCAGCCCCAGCCACACTCTACCCAGGCCCAACCCAAAGCAAAGCAGAATGACATCAGGCTGCCTGGACAGCACCACCTCACAGTCACTGATGGAGAGGCCCTAGTGCACGGTCAGTTCTTGGCAGCACTTTTCCTTGATGTCTCACTAATCATAAACTACTCTGTGTAAAACAATTCTTACATTCGGCAGAATTCATAGTTCTGATTTGAACATATTTCAGTATTTGCTGCTCTTCCCTTATCAAACACCAAGTTTTAGGTGTGCTGACAAGTCACTGAGCATGGGAGTGGAAAACACTGTAAAAAGCAGCATAAATGCCAGGAGCTGTTCTGATCTCCTAATTTCTGTGCACCTGCATTTGATGGGCTTTCTCTCCCTGGCTCTGAAATCAAATCTTCTGTCTCAGCCCTTTCAGCCACTGTGACCTCACCATATGCCCCTGACTGGAGAGAAGCCCAGGTTGGCTGCTTGTGATCAGAGTCCACATATGTTGTTGGGAGGGACCCCGGAAGGAGGCTGACAGTATTCCTTCAGCCAGCAATCCCTTCAGGGAAAAGAAAGGTGCTTCCTGTGCCTGCATTATGCTACAGACTATATACAAACTCCAGCTAAAAGTGACCATGGCTAGTGATGGCACCTTCCCTTAATCCTCCAGCTACAGAGCTCAGCCATGAATCTTATTCATCCTGGCAGGGAAAAATCCTCCTCCTTTCTTTTCTTTTCTTTTTTCTCTCTTTCTTTATTTCTTTTTCTTTTTCTTTTCTTTGTATGAAGAGCACTGTCTTTCAATATTCAGCTAATCAGCAATGACAAACCCCATTTGACTGCTCACTTCTCCAGTGAGGCTTCCAGCTTTTAGGCATCAAGATTAGTGAGGCTCTCTTCTGGGCAGACCAGTTTGTTTCTCAGTGACATAAGAGCATTGCCTGGGGTGTACACTGGGTAAGGCTTGTCAGTCAAGATATAATTTTGCTCTTTTGATGGATATTCCAAATATTTACTACAAGCTAAAGAGACTAGAAATATATATGCTCCTCTGTCTCTCCTAATCACATTAGATTCTTTTTATTTTGAATGTCTGTCATTCCTAAGAGCAGAATATTAGGGTTGAAAAGATAGTTCAGTGTATAAATCCATCTGGAAAAGATAGTTAAATGTTCAGTCTATATATCCATCTGCTGCTTCGGTGCTAGTCATAGTACCTTAATGTCATCTAACCTAGGTTTGAATGCTTTCAGAACTAGGAGACTCCTACTCTTCAAAAGCAGACACTTTTGTCTTTGGATAATTCTGTTCAGTAGGGTCCCTCCTCACCCCCGCACACAGAAAAACACACTGAGCCCTTGCTACTAAATCTCTCTTCTTTCCTTGAATTGTTGGAGTTTGGAGGATAGATATCAGATGGAACACTTACCAGTTATTGCTAAAGTCCAGCTCCAGCTTCCCATAAGAGCCTATCTATATTTTTTGATCCTGTTCTGATATGCAAGGTATTCTCTCCTCCTGATTTGACATCTGCAGTGTGATTGGTACATGTTACTGAGGACAGTATAGACTAGTACTTAAGTGGCATTGTGGGTGAGATGAGCCTGGATTTTAAGCCTAGCACCACTGCATAATCCACTGTCCAGACTTAGAGTGAGTTACTGGACCTCTGTGAGTTTTAAGTTTCTTTATTTATGGTAAAATTTCTGTTTATTTCTTCCAAACTTAATATAACCTTTAAATTGTTTAACAAAAAGAAACACAGGATGAGTTTTGGATTATTTTCCAAATATAATTGTTATACCATCAGAATCAAGTAGTCATTTTCTTAAAATCACTTTATTAAGGTATGGTTAATATGTGAAAAGCTGTACATGTTTAATGTATACAACTGGATGAGCTGAGGATAAATATATTATGCATCTGAAACCATCATTACCATCAAGGTCATAGACATATCCATCACATTCCAAAGTTTCCTACCATTGTCTTTATTATTATCCTTACTGGGGTTTTGTTTTTGTTTTAAAAGCTGAAGTTTTTTACCTATAAGAAAGGGAGATTGTGATAGTACTACTTCATAGAATGGTTTTCAGGAGTACAGGGGATGATATAGAAAGGATGTTTTCCAAAGTGTCTTACATGGGATTTAATAAAAGCCATTATTATTGCTGTTATACTCCATATATTATATGACATATAATATATATTATTTGTTATGCATAATATATAATATATATTATATAGGATACTTCCTATCCTATATTCAAATTGAGGGCCAAACTGTGTGGGGTTTTTTGAAGATTTTATTTATTTATTTGAAAGAAAGAGAGAGAGAGAGCATGTGCATGAGAAGGAAGAGGCATGAGGGACCAAGCGGGAGGGAAGAAGGGCAGAGGGGGAGGGAGAGAGAAAGGGAGAGAATCTCAAGCAGGCTCAGTGCTCAGCCTGAGCCTGTCAGGGCCCTCCATCTCAGGATCCTGAGATCACAGCCCTGACATCAAGCCCTTAGCAGAAACCATAAGTCAAACACTTAACCAACTGAGCCACTCAGGTGCCCAAGGGCCAAAATGTTTATAAGGAATGAAGCAAAGCCAGTCTCATGGATCAATTTAGTAAAATAATCTGAACATAATTTTTTTAATAGTTAAGAGCATAGCTAGTTGTACAGGCATCCAGATAATTTATATCCATCTCTCTCATATGTTTATCTTGAGTTTTTCAATCTTCAATAAAGACTTACAAATAAAGATATGTTGTTAGTATTTGTTCTCTGTGGAACTGGATTACTAGGACTCACCTCTCTCTCTCTCTCTCTCTCTCTTTTGCCATCTAACTGTTTCTTTTATTAAGTTTCCTATAGTTTTTTCTTGGAAATTTTTCAAATGGAATCTTCCTATTTTCCATTTTTAAAAATGATAACTGTATTATCCATCTCCATTTTTGTATAATCTTCAGTACTCTTCTGTGGTCACCTATCATGCCAATAATTGTTTTATAAGTGCTCTCCTTACTCTGATAGGCATTCTTTAAGCTTCTCTTACATGAATGTTATTTTAGAATTCTGATAGTTGAGAGTTGTTAAACTTAACTTGGCATTGTTAAATGATGATAGGACAGCTATAACAATTTTATCTTCAGACCTAGATTTTGTGTCTCTTTAGAATCTGAGATTCAGCAAGCGATTCAGTAAAATAAATGTTCAGACATGGAAAAGGACACACAAATTCAAGTACTCTGTGAAGTACGTTCATTAGTTTTTGGGATATCAAACATAAGTAAGGAAAAGTTATTGAATGCTATGTACCAGGTATTGTTTAAGCTCATTTCATAACCTTATTTTGTTTGCTTTTCCAAACAACCTCATGATGTAGAGTGACATTACTGACTTTTCATACAGGAACAAACTGAAGTTCAGAGAAATTAAAGGAATTTGTCCAAGATACTTGCGTGAGTAAGTAGGTAGCAGAATCTAAATTTAAACTAAGGTCTCACAGATTTCATTTGGCTCTTATAGACTTGAGAAAAGTGTATGCATCTTATAAATAAATCAGATACTACATACATGTGGAAATTTGATATTTCATAAATTAGTATCTATAGTCAATTTCAATTTCATTTTTATAAAATACTCTAGGGAGAAGCATACTGTGTGTGTGTGTATATATATGCCATATGTATACCATCAGTTTAGGAAAGTGGTTTTCTTTTCCTGGATTTTCTGAGATAAAATTGACTTGAGAAATTAAAATAGTGGTGATGGTGGTGGTAGTGATGGTGCCAGGGTTAAATATTATAGAAGAAAACAAACTGTACCAGAGTCTACTAGTTTAAATTTACTTTCAGTTTACTGAAACCATCCAGACTAAAGGTGGTAAAAAATAAAGTTGATCAGTGTTGTGCAGATTTTTATAGTGAATGACATCAGTTTATCCTAAAGTCCATCTTCTTTGAATAACTTTAGAGAAAAGTCAAATCAGGATTATGAATGGTATAGGACTGAGTATAGAAGGAATTTTCTCTAAGAAGACTGTACCTTCACTAATCTAAGCTTTCTGTTTACTGGAGAGAGAACAATATTAAAAGTCTATCCTATTTGCTAGTTCAAGTGTACTATATACTTCTGACAAGTTTCTGCAGAAATCTTACTAGTCACATGTTGGTTAAAGCTGGCAACCCTGTTTTTGTTTTTTGTTTTGTTTTGTTTTTTTCCCTTTCTCAGGATGCAATGCAACATTCTCTATTTCTAGGAGTATCTTGGTCTTACTATATGTATGTATGTGTGTACACACAGACAGATATCTGACATCAGATACCAGATTGAAATTGCTAATATATATTCTACTTTAGGAAATTAGCATGACCCTAAGGCATATACATATTTACATTTGATGATACAAGAATAATCTCATGTGGCTATAGAAAACAAAAAGTTGCTTTCCAGGATCTGGAAGGTGCTGAAAAAATATATTTTTTAAAGATTTATTTATTTATTTATTGGGAGGGGAGGTGCAGAAGGGAGGAGGAGAGAGAATCTCAAGCACAATCCCCACTGGCACAGAGCCAGAGTTGGGGCTCAATATCACAACACTCAGATCATGACCTGAGCCAAAAATCAAGAGTTGGATGCTTAACTGACTGGGCCACCTAGGTGCCCCAGTGATGAAAATTTTTAAATGAGTTTTGTTGTTCTCCTTGTAAAGTAAAGGTATATTTGGGGTTATAACTTTGGTCAAATTCCACTATAAAAGGCTCAGTGTTGTTAAAAGATAAACTAAGGTACATAAAAATTTTAAGCGTTTGTTTGAGCAATCATTGATTCAAATCTGGTAGCATGAAACCAAAAGTGATGAGTAGCACCCCTGGACAAGAGCTAGGAAGATGTTTTATAGAGTGGATGGAAGCAAAGCAAGGAATTTATGTAATTGGCTATAGCTTAAGTGATTACCTTATTTGGGAATACCTAATGGCTGTGATTGGTTGTTCTTGAGTTTTATTTTCTCACATACAAATGCCTTGACTCTGAGTCAGCTTTGTGTTTGCTTGCATAAGCTACAAACACATTAGAACTACCCCACTCTAATAAACTTGTTTAATTACCATAATGGGGTGAGTCTCTGAGAAATAGAGAAGCCTCATTGCTGATGCTTATAATTTTCTTTCACTAATAAAAATATTATGAGGCCAGTCAATTTGACCTTGCTCCTGCTTCTGTCAAAACCCTGCCCTCATGCTTCTAAGCCATGACCAAAGATCTAAGCCTAGGGCCAGTCTCTTCTAAATGGAATTTGGAGATCTGATATGTGATTCCATTGCCTACTGTAATGGCTGCCAACCCTGGCTGATCACCAGAAACACTGATGAATCTTTCTTTTAAAAAATTACTCAGATTCTTATTTCTGCAGGTTTTAAATAAGCATTTCAGGCAACTTTGTGAGTAGCCACATTTTCAGCCACTAGTCCAGTCAGGGTTGGACAATACCATTCTGCTCTCTAGTGCTCACTTGTTCTGTCCCTCTCATAAATATTTTAAACACTGCACACCAGGTACCATCATATAAATATCAGTAAGACCTTCTGCCTTCAGAGAAATTGTAGTCTCTCTTACTATGTGCATTGTCATCTTCAGGAATAGTTTCCACTCTGCCCTCCAAGATAAAACTTCCTTAGTCTGTGTCAAGAGATACCAATTAGACATACCATTTTCCCCTTAATTATTTTTACTAACATATAGTGTATTATTTACATCAAGGGTACAGGTTTGTGAATCATCAGGCTTACACACTTCACAGCACTCACCATATCACATAACCTCCGCAATGTCCATAACCCAACTACCCTCTCTCTGCACCCCCTTCCCCCAGCAAACCTCAGTTTGTAAGATTAAGAGTCTGTTATGGTTTGTCTCCCTCCCCAGTCCCATCTTGTTTCATTTTTTCCTTCCTTACCCACCAAAGCCCCCACACTTCCTCTCAAATTCCTCATATCAAAGAGATCATATGATAATTGTCTTTCTCTGATTGACTTCTTTTGCTTACCATAATACCTTCTAGTTCCAACCATGTTGTTGCAAATGCCAGCATTTCATTTCTTTGGAAATATATATATATTTCCATATATATATTAATATATATGTATGTATATACCACAACTTCTTTATCTATTCATCTGTTGATGGACATCTAGGTTCTTTCCATATCTGGCTATTGTGGACATTGCTGCTATAAACATTTGGGTGCGTGTGCCCCTTCTGATCACTACATTTGTATCTTTAGGGTAAATACCCAGTAGCATAATTGCTGGGTCATATGGTAGCTCTATTTTCAACTTTTTGAGGAACCTCCACACTGTTTTCCAGAGTGGCTGCACCAGTTTACATTCCCACCAACAGTGTAAGAGTGTTCCCCTTTATCCACATCCTTATGAACATCTGTCATTTCCTGACTGGTTTATTTTAGCCCTTTTGACTGGTGTGAGGTGGTATCTCATTGTGGTTATGATTTGTATTTCCCTAATGCCGAGTGATGTTGAGCACTTTTTCATGTGTCTGTTGGCCATCTGGATATCTTCTTTGCAGAAAAGTCTGTTCATGTCTTCTGCCTATTTCTTGACTGGATTATTTGCTTTTTGGGTGTTGAGTTTGATAAGTTCTTTATAGATTTGGATACTAGCCCTTTATCTGATGTGTCAGTTGTGAATATCTTCGCCCATTCTGTCAGATGTCCTTTGGTTTTGTTGACTGTTTCCTTAGCTGTGCAAAAGTTTTTGATCTTGATGAAGTCCCAATAGTTCATTTTTGCCCTTGTTTAACTTGCCTTTGGTGATGTTTCTAGGAAGAAGTTGCAGCAGCTGAGGTCGAAGAGGTTACTGCCTGTGTTCTCCTCAAGGATTTTGATGGGTTCCTGTCTCACATTGAGGTCTTTCATCCATTTTGAGTCTATTTTTGTGTGTGGTGTACGGAAATTTCATTGTTCTGCATGTGGCTGTCCAATTTTCCCAACACCATTTGTAGAAGAGACTGTCCTTTTTCCATTGGATGTTCTTTCCTGTTTTGTCCAAGATTAGTTGACCATAGAGTTGAGGGTCTATTTCTGGGCTCTCTATTCTGTTCCATTGCTCTATATGTCTGTTTTTGTGCCAGTACCATACTGTCTTGATGATGATAGCTTTGTAATAGAGCTTGAAGTCTGGAATGGTGATACCACCAACTTTGGCTTTCTTTTTCAACATTCCTCTGGCTCTTTGAGGTCTTTTCTGGTTCCACATAAATTTTAGGATTACTTGTTCCATTTCTTTGAAAAAAATGGATGGGATTTTGATAGGGATTGCATTAAATGTGTAGATTGCTTTAGGTAGCATAGACATTTTCACAATATTTGTTCTTCCAATCCAGGACCATGGAACATTTTTCCATTTCTTTGAGTCTTCCTCAGTTTCTTTCATGAGTGCTTTATAGTTTTCTGAGTACAGATTCTTTGCTTCTTTGGTTAGGTTTATTCCTAGGTATCTTATGGTTTGGGGCACAATTATAAATGGGATCGACTCCTTAATTTCTCTTTCTTCTGTCTTGTTCTTGTTGTATAGAAATGGAACTGATTTCTGTGCATTGATTTTATATCCTGACACTTTACTGAATTCCTGTATGTATTCTAGCAGTTTTGGAGTGGAGTCTTTTGGTTTTCCACATAAAGTATCATATCATCTGCAAAGAGTGAGAGTTTGACTTCTTTGCCAATTCAGATGCATTTTATTTCTTTTTGTTGTCTGATTGCTGAGGTTAGGAGTTCTAGTACTATGTTGAATAGCGGTGGTGAACGTGAACATCCCTGCTGTGTTCCTGACCTTAGGGGGAAAGCTCTCATTTTTTCCCCATTGAGAATAATACTTGCTGTGGGTTTTTCATAGACAGCTTTGATGATATTGAGGAATATACCATCTATGCCTACACTGTGAACAGAATTTTGATCAAGAAAGGATGCTGTACTTTGTCAAATGCTTTTTCTATTGACAGTATCATGTGGTTCTTGTTCTTTCCTTTATTAATGTATTGTATCACATTGATTTTTGCAGATGTTGAACCAATTTGCAGCCCTGGAATAAATCCCACTTGGTCGTGGTGAATAATCCTTTTAATGTACTGTTGGATCCTATTGGCTAGTATTTTGGTGAGAATTTTTGCATTTGTGCTCCTCAAGGATATTGGTCTGTAATTCTCCTTTTTGTTGGGGTCTTTGTTTGGTTTTGGGATCCAGGTAATGCTAGCCTCATAAAATGAGTTTGGAAGTTTTCCTTCCGCTTCTATTTTTTTGGAACAGTTTCATGAGAAAAGGCATTAATTCTTCTTTAAATGTTTGGTGGAATTCCCTGGGAAGCGGTCTGGCCCTACGCTCTTGTTTGTTGGGAGATTTTTGATGACTGCTTCAATCTCCTTACTAGTTATGCGTCTGTTCAGGTTTTCTATTTCTTTGTTGTTCAGTTTTGATAGTTTATATGTCTCTAGGAATGCATCCATTTCTTCCAGATTGTCAAATTTACTGGTGTATAGTTGCTCATAATATGGTCTTATAGTTGTTTGTATTTCTTTGGTGTTGGTTGTGACCTCTCCTCTTTCATTCATGATTTTATTTGGCTCCTTTCTCTTTTCTTTTTGACAAGTCTGGCATGGGGTTTATCAGTCTTGCTAATTCTTTCAAAGAACAAGCTCCTAGCTTCGTTGATTTGTTCTTCTATTTCATTGATTTCTGCTCTGATTTTTGTTCTTTCTTTCTTTTTTAAAAGATTTTATTTATTCATTTGACAGAGATCACGAGTAGGTGGAGAGGCAGGCAGAGAGAGAGAGAGAGAGAGAGAGAGAGAGAGAGGAAGCAGGCTCCCTGCTGAGCAGAGAGCCCAATGTGGGGTTCGATCCCAGGACCCTAGGATTATGACCCAAACTGAAGACAGAACCTTTAACCCAGTGAGCCACCTAAGTGCCCTGATTTTTATTATTTCTCTTCTGCTGGGTTTAGGCTTTCTTTGCTGTTCTGTCTCCAGCTCCTTTAGGTGTAGGGTTAGGTTGTGTATTTGAGACCTTTCTCGTTTCTTGAGAAAGGCTTGTATTGCTATATATTTTCCTCTCAAGACCGCCTTTGCTATCTCTCAAAAATTCTGAACAGTTGTGTTTTCTTTTTCATGAATTTTTTCAATGCTTCTTTAATTTCCTGCTTGACCCATTCATTCTTTAGTAGGATGATCTTTAGCCTTCAGGTAATTAAGTTCTTTCCAACTTTCCTCTTGTGATTGAATTCTAGCTTCAGAGCATTGTGGTCTGAAAATATGCAGGGAATGATCCCAATCTTTTGGTACCAGTTGAGACCTGATGGGTGACCCAGGATGTGATCTCTTCTGGAGAATGTTCCATGTGCACTAGAGAAGAATGTGTATTCTGTTGCTTTGGGATGGAATGTCCTAAGTATATCTGTGATGTCCATCTGGTCCAGTGTGTCGTTTAAAGCCTTTATTTCCTTGTTGATCTTTTGCTTGGTTGATCTGTCCATTTCAGTGAGGGAGGGCATTAACATCCCCTACTATTATTGTATTATTGTTGACGTGTTTCTTTGATTTTGTTACTAATTGATTTATATAGTTGACTGCTCCCATGTTAGGGGCATAGATATTTAAAATTGTTAGATCTTAACTGTGATATAGTGTCCTTCCTCATCTCTTATTGTAGTCTTTGACTTAAAATCTAATTGATATGATATAAGGATTGCCACCACCGTTTTCTTTTTATGTCCATTAACATGGTAAATTGTTTTCCACCTCCCCACTTTAAATCTTGAGGTGTCTTTGAGGTGTCTTTGGGTCTAATATGAGTTTCTTGTAGACAGCATATTGAAGGTGTTTTGTTTTTTTTTTTTTTTTTTCCCATTCTGATACCCTGTGCCTTTTGATTGGGGCATTTAACCCCCTTACATTCAGGGTAACTATTGAAAGATATTAATTTGGTGCCATTGTATTGCCTGTGCGGTGACTGTTACTGTATATTGTCTCTGTTCCTTTCTGGTCTGTTACTTTTAGGCTCTCTGCTTAGAGAACCCTTTTCAATATTTCCTATAGGGCCAGTTTGGTGTTTGCAAATTCTTTTAATTTTTGTTTGTCATGGAAGCTTTTTATTTCTCCTTGTATTTTCAATGATAGCCTAGCGGAATATAGTATTCTTGGCTTCATATTTTTCCCATTTAGTGCTCTGAATATATCATGGCAGTCCTTTCTGGCCTGCCAGGTCTCTGCCAGTCTAATATTTCTACCATTGTATGTTATGGACTTCTTGTCCCGAGCTGTTTTCAGGATTTTCTCATTGTCACTATGACTTGTAAGTTTTACTATAAGATGATGGGGTGTGGACCTGTTTTTATTGATTTTGAGGGAGATTCTCTGTGCCTCATGGATTTTGATGCTTGTTCCTTTTGCCATATGAGGTAAATTCTCTACAGTAATTTTCTCCAATATTCCTTCTGCCCTTCTCTCTCTTTCTTCTTCATCTGGGATCCCAATTATTCTAATATTGTTTCATCTTATGGTATCAGTTATATCTCAAATTCTCCCCTCGTGTTCCAGTAGTTGTTTGTCTCCCTTTTGCTCAGCTTCTTTATTCTCCATCATTTGGTCTTCTATATCACTAATTCTCTCTTCTGCCTCATTTATCCTAGCAGTAAGAGCCTCCTTTTTTTGTTGCACCTTATTAAAGCTTGTTTGATTTCAACTTGGTTAGATTTTAGTTCTTTTATTTCTCCAGAAAGGGATTTTATTTCTCCAGAGAGGTTTCTCTAATATCTTCCATGCCTTTTTTGAGACCAGCTAGCACTTTGGGAATCGTCATTCTGAATTCTAGTAGTGACATATTACCAATGTCGGTATTGATTTGGACCCTAGCCATCAGTACTGCCTCTTTTTCTTTTTTTGTGGTGAGTTTTTCTGCCTTGTCATTTTATCCACATAACAATATATGAACGAGAGAATAAAATACTGAAAGGGTGGCAAAGACCCCAGAAAAATATATGCAAACCAAATCAGAAGAGACCCCAAATTGGGGGGAGTAGAAAGGGGTAAAAACAACTTTTAAAAAATTATACATATATACATATAATTTTTTAAAAGTTGTTTTTACTAGCACTTTGGGAA